>LIEC01009510.1:0-41062 GCA_001925005.1 Drosera capensis | reverse complement strand
TGTAGATACCACGGGCTTGATCCTAATTGATGATGGGCTGATTAGGGTTAAGAACCACTATATATGTGAAGGTTATGGTCCCCGGTTGAATATACGTTACATCTTTCTGGCATCCCATCGCAAGAGAGAGAAACCCTAGCGTGTGTATCAACTGGAAGACCCTAACCGTAGGCGATCTTCATCCCAGATTAAAGGATTGCTTTTATGGATTCAGGTACGCTTCCGTTTATGATTTATTCTAAATAATTCGATATGAAGATTACAGTTATTTATGTGGATTAATTCCAACACAAACATCAACAATGTGACTGTAACAACCCATATCAACGTAGGTCCATGTTCCCTAAATAATAGAACACTTCTCAAGTGATGTTGTGATAAACATGGTAAATACAGATTTGACTCAACAACATAGACTTGAAACCTTCATTCCATCAATCAAACCAAAATGAGTTTGCAACATCACTTGAAAAACTTTTACAATTTTGTTTGTGTGATTCAATGATTCATGAAAACATTGTCGACTTTTCTTAAGTAGTAAACCAATGAATAATAGACATGTGAAGTGCTAGAGATTGTTGCCACAATTCAATTGTAATAATAATATATATAAAAAAAAAACAATTTGGTCATTTCTCCCAAAAACTAGGATAATTTGTTGAAAACAAACAGATAGTAAAATTTTTTGTCTCCACATAGTTAAAAGGGATTTTAACATATAAGTCCCTCGAAACTTTGTTATTTTCAAATAAGTCCATCAAATCTTCATAATTTCAAATTAGTACTTCAAATTGTTATGTATTAGACAAAATAATTTTTGTCTTAAAAACTGCATAATTTCAATAGAGTCCCTCAATATTTATTTTTAAAACAAAATAATCCTCATTTTTAAATCAAATAATTCTATTTTATTATCATTTTTTTCAAATCAATGTTTGATTATCGAAAAATATTAATGAATTAAATATGAATCGAAGCTATTCTTAAAATATCACAATTATATTGTAAGAAATAAAGGAGATTTGGATTATATATATATATATTATTTTATCCCATAAATAAGGATTCGAATGACTATTTTAGAATTATGAAGATTTGAGGGATTTATTTGGAATTAACGAAGATTTAATGGACTTATTTAGAAAAACCCAAGTCAAAATGTTTTCAAATAGTAGGATATTGTTTCTAAGTAAATAATCAATGAAAATATACATAAGATATCCTTCTAAAATCTTATCTGAAAAATCAAGATTTAGTTTTTTAATAAGATAGGATTTATTTGAAAACTGAATAATAAAAATCCAAAAATCCTAAGTGCTTGTAATTGTTACTGATCAAACAGGGGTATCAATCCATTGATAACATCTGTACCTCTTGCGCATTGATCCTGAATTGCATTTGAGATTTTAGTCTTGAACAACGTCTTCATTTTGGTCATCAAATTCCAACTCAAAACTTCTGGTCCATTCCAATTTGACTTGACCTTCATGTTTCTTTTTATGGATCAACCCTATTACTTGCACATCATAGAAACTCAAAACAACATTAGTATAATATTTGTTTATTATCATCTAAACTTCATGAGGATCAACAAATTTGACTTTTTTTAAATATAATTTAACATATATTTTAAGAGGATTCGATCTATCATTGCATGATGACAAAAAGTCCCAAACTACTATTCACAGGTTAAACTATATGATCTAAACTATCATTATTAGTATTACATGAAAAGTTTATCAAAAATAAAATAAATTTAATTATCGTTTAATACGAATCAAAATTAACCTCGACAAATACGCATAATCAAAATATTACTCCTTTTGTACCAGAAAGGATGATACACTATGACTTTATACGCATGTCGATATAAAGTTTGACATACGTGTAACGACGATTAAACGTAACTTTTTGTAAATTTATCATGAAATATTAATGCTAGTCTAAATTACGTATTTCAACCTAATACATATTATAGAATGATCAGACGTGATTTGATATGAAAATAATACTTGAATTTATAATACATATAGGATAATATAAATACAAAATATATATATGTATGTTAATTTTTGTAGGACGAAAGAATACAACTCTTAGAACACATAGGCAATACAATTGTTACGACTCATGTTCGGAGGGAGTAGTTTAGGCATGAGTCTATTTGAGTTTGTTGTGTTAGCCAAACAAGAGAAACAAACATAAGAAAAAGGTCAATTGCTGATGGATCATTCACTTGATCTTCATAAAGCTCAATCCTTTTTCTTCATTGTCGCAATCAAAATATCATTTTCTTGCTCATTGTACAACAGTTGTTTGTGAACCGGAAAAAAGAAAAGAAAAAGAAAGTGATGTCCAAGTCACTCACTCACATGGCAAATCAACAACCACACGACTCACAACACAAAAAGCAAAACACTGAAAACGACCTTCGAAAATTCAAACTATCAACTGAAACTGAGCTCATTGAACTCACCAAAACACAGTGAAATTTTTTATTTTTTGAATTTGTTGCGCTCCAATGTTTACAACTCTCGTGAGTTTTTTCACCCAACAGTCACTAATGTTTCATTACAAAGTTTTGAACTTTGGACAAAGTTGAGTATGCTCTTATCACATTCATACCGACTTTTTATCTGTAAATAAGGGGAACAGTATGTTTCCCATATCATGAAATTCACCAAACATAAAACTTTAAAAAAATAAATCACAAAAATTTCATACATTTCTCCATCATCAAATAACTTCGCCTCGAAGTGAAGAAACACTTGTCTTCTCATGTTCTTTCCATCTCAAAACACAAAACATCAAAACAGCAAAACATGTTTGCTTTTCCACTTTGCTTTTTGAACTATTCATCATCAACTTCAAGTTTTTTCCAATTCAAGCATTTGAGGCTTTGATTCATCAAATTGATGAAATCAGATAACAACTCAGATCCCAAAATCATGTCTTTGAGATGGGTTTTGAACATTTTCTTGATTCTCCAACTGTTTGATCACTTCCCCAAAACCCTAATCACACAAGCAGAATCACTTCCTCTCAGTCCACCTTGTCACCCAGCTGACAAGGCTGCTTTTCTAGGGTTTAAGGCCAAGATCACTGAGGACACAACTGGTGTTTTGTCAACATGGGTTGGCTCAGATTGCTGTGGAGGAGAATGGGAAGGTGTTTCTTGTGATTCTGGTAGTGGGAGAGTGACTGGGTTGGTCTTGCAAGGTCCATCAAGGGACAGTGAGCTTTATATGAAAGGGACTCTGTCCTCTTCTCTTGGTGGGTTGAGGTTTCTTGAGGTGTTGGTGATCAGTGGTATGAAGCATATCAGTGGAAAGATCCCGGAAAGTGTATCGAATTTAACCCGGCTGTTGCAGATTGTTCTTGAAGATAACTCGATAACCGGGACAATCCCTTCGAGTTTGGGTCGTTTGGGTTTGGTAAGGACTCTGTTGCTTGATGGGAATCGCCTTCAAGGATCGATTCCCTCGGGGTTGGGTGATTTGAAGGGATTGGTGCAATTGAATCTGGGGAGAAATAATCTGACAGGGTCGATCCCAGCCTCGTTGAGGAGCTTGCAGGGGCTTGAGTCTCTTGATTTGAGCCACAATCACATATCTGGTTTGATTCCTAATTTTGTAGGGCAGTTCAGGAATCTGACTTATATGGACCTTTCTTACAACCAGTTATCAGGTTCAATACCCGCTTCGCTTTGCAGCCTTTTGAGCCTGACATATTTGTCTCTCAGCAACAATCAGCTAACAGGAAGAATCCCAGATCAAATAAGTGGCCTCAGATCCCTTACAAGCCTTTCCCTAGGCAATAACCGCCTTGTGGGTCCGATTCCAGGATCCATTGCGAAATTGCAGAAGCTGTGGTATCTCAATGTGTCTAGGAATGAGATCTCAAATCCTTTGCCTGGTGCACTTGTTAATGGCATCCCATCTCTTCTCTCCATCGACCTGTCGTATAACAACCTGAGCCTAGGGACGGTGCCCGGATGGATCAGGGGAAGAGAGCTCTCGGCTCTCCACTTGGCTGGCTGCAAAGTTGGAGGGGTGCTACCAAACTTCGTGAAACCTGGTTCCTTAACTTCGCTGGATCTCTCTGATAACCATTTCACTCATGGGCTGATTGAGTTGCTCATTCGGATGCCCAACTTACAGGTGTTGAGGCTCGCAAACAACCAACTGAAATACGATGTCTCAGCACTCGCATTGCCGGAACAGCTCTCTTCTATCGATCTCAGTGGAAACCAGCTCTTCGGCTCCATCTCATCCATCCTCGACAACCACACGAGCAGCTTCCTGGAGGAAATCAATGTCTCCAAGAACAACATCACAGGAGCACTTCCCGAATTCGGAGAAACACTGAACCTGAAAGTACTCAGAATAGGTTGCAACAACATAAGTGGCCGCATACCAAGTTCAATCTCAAATTTGGTGGAACTCCGAGTGCTCGACATAAACCATAACACCGTGACAGGAATCATCCCGCCAAGCTTAGGACAACTGGTGAAGTTGCAATGGCTCGACTTGTCATCCAATGGTCTAACGGGCAATATCCCAGACAGCTTGCTCGAGATATCGAACCTCCTACATGGAAGTTTCAGGGTGAACAGATTATGTGGAAGAATACCTCAAGGAAGGCCCTTCAATTTGTTTCCTGTTGCTGCTTATGCTCACAACAAGTGCTTGTGTGACAAGCCTTTGCCGCCTTGTAGAGTAAATGGACAAACTCAAACTGAGCCAGTATTGTGCTGACTCTGGACAGTGCAAAGAAAAAGAACTATGCACATTGTGACTGATTTGTTGTTAAGCAGGTTGAACCAGAGTTCATTTTCTCCTTTTTCATATACGATACAGTTTTCGGAATCTGATACCCTTGTAATTGTTGTTCATTTGTGAAATTAGGAATTGAAATATAAGCCAATTTATGTTGACAAGTGAATGCAGATTAGTTGAAGGAAGCATGTAACTTTTTTGCCAGTATATTGTTAGCCCTTCTGGTCCAGCCTATCTTGTACTCAACCATGGAACTGAAACATCACAGTAACAGAAGTACTATACAAGTCATTCATAGAAGAAAATTGCGCCATAGTTTGACATATAGGTTGTGTTTTCAAATCTTTAGATGATCTATGCGATCCTCTTAAGAAATAAATTGGTACGATTAACGTTACTTTGTAATTATCAGTGCTTGTACCATAAATAATTTTTTTCATGACTAACTAAAATTATTATAGATTCTACATTAAGTGGAAGATCAATCAATATAGCAAAATTAGTTTTTGAGAATAAAAAGCTTATATATTTTGGAATATAAAGCTATATTTGATAAATTTTATATACACATATATATACATACACATATATACATGCATACACACACACACACACACATATATATATATATATATTATTTTTGAACATACTAATTCATAATCAACATAACATGTGATATCATTTTGGAAATTAAACGTTTAAATTATCCCATTCAATGATATAAAACAAGCATGCAAGTGAATTTATAGGAAAACTATTGGGAAAAAAAACGGTTTAAGACACGACGAAAATTGTCCAGTACTTTTCCCTTATCTTGTAATTAAAATGAGATAATTAAATAGCCCAAAATAAATAGAGTCAATATCAAGATTTTTACGTGGAAAATCCCTTTTATTTTTAGGAGTAAAATCATGGGATCGTTACGGTATCAAAATATCCACTAAAAAGGGATTACAAATTTCATCCTTAGACTCAGATAGAAGATTACAATTATCAGGATAACTCTCCGTAATTTGGGTTGAAAACATATACCCGTGAAAGATTCTACTCAATATCTGGATATTTCTCACTTCTGATGAATCTATGGATTTTTGTGTGATGATGTGATGTTTTTGAGAAGCTCCCTCCTACTGCCTATTTATATGCTCAAATTTATAATATGAACAGATTATGCTCACACGTCTTCTCCGTTTAAAAGCAGCACAAGAAAAATGGACACCGTCCACATGCAAAAAAGATGTCAAACATCCTGCAGCACATTTTAGGTAAGAAACAAGAGAATTCAATGTCCTTTTCCTAGTTGATGTATTTGCTTGTTTTTGTTCCAATGAGCCGGCCAAATGTGATCCTTTCTTCTTCTTCTTTTCTTTGACTTATTATGTTATATGTTATGTACATAACATTATGGTATCACATGAGGGAAATACTAACAATTCTTCGTCCCGAATGATGGGACCATCGCCATACCCGTTTGTTGTTTGTAGAAATCAAACTTTACATGGATAAGGTCTTTGTCATTATATCTGACCCGTTATCATTAGTATGGATCTTCTCGAATTGAAATCGCTTTTGATTTAGTGCATCACGTATCCAATGATATCTCACATCAATGTGCTTCGACCTCGAATGAAAGGTCGGATTCCTGACGAGGTGTATAGCACTTTGATTATCACAATATAGTCTATACATGTCTTGCTGTAATCCTAACTCTAGCAAGAAGCTTTTCATCTAAATTACTTCCTTACTAGCTTCAGTGGTTATGATATACTCTGCCTCTGTAATAGACAAAGCAACACACTTTTATAACTTTGACTGCCATGACACTGCTCCCCCTACGAAGATTGTCATATAACTCGAGGTAGATTTTTGAAAATCTATGTCTCTAGCCATATCTGCATCTGTATAACCATCTAATACAGATTTTCCTTGACCGTAACATAAACATAAATTAGACGTTCCTCTAAGATATCTCAGAATCCATTTAACTGCTAACCAGTGCTCTTTTCCTGGAATCTGCCCACAACTCTAACCATATAAGCAATATGTGGTCTATTACATACCATAGCATATACTAAGCTACCGATAGCTGAAGCATACAGAATATTCTGCATCTCATGTTTCTCTGTCTCACTTGAGGGACACTGTTTCGTTGTTAACTTGAAGTGACCTACAAGTGGAGTGTTAGCTGGTTTGGATTTGTTCATGTTGAATCTTTCCAAAACCTTCTTGATGTATCATTTCTGCGATAGCCACAGTTTTCTGTTCTTTCTAGCACGGGAGATCTGCATACCAAGGATCTGCCTAGCGGAACCCAAATCCTTCATCGCAAAAGATTTGCTAAGAGTTTTTTTTTTCAAAAGAGCGATTTTTTTAGTATCCTACCCGACAATCAACATATCATCAACATAGGGCAATAGGATAATGAAGTTATCATTGACGAACTTCTGAATAAAGACGCAAGAATCTGATGACGTCTTCTTGTACCCATTGTTCATCATAAAGGACTCAAACTTACGAGACCACTGTCGAGGTGCCTGTTTTAAACTATGCAGGCTCTTCTTCGACCTGCACATGAGGTTTTCCTTCCCTTCGATCGAAAACCCTTTAGCCTACTTCATGTATATCTTCTCCTCTAAGTTTCCATGGAGAAAACCTGTCTTCATATCAAGTTGCTCGATCTCGAGGTATATGTTGGCTGCTAATCCTAGCACAACCTTGATAGAAGACATTTTAACAATTTGAGAGAAAATTTCATCAAACTCAATACCTTTTTTCTAACTAAATCCTTTCACAACCGATTGAGCCTTGTAGTGTGGCTGAGAGTTTTTATCTTCAGTCTTTAAACTATAGACCCATCGATTCTTTAGCGCGTGCTTGTTCTTCGACAATTTCACCAGCTTGAATGTGTGATTCTCATGCAAGGATTGCATTTCTTCTTGCATGGCTTATGATCAATAGTCGCTATGTGGATCTGACATGGCTTCCTTATAGCTTTTAGGTTCTCCTCCATCAGTCAGCATCGCATATTCTGTATCGGGATAGTTGGTGGATGGTGTGTGTTCTCTCGTAGAGTGTCGCGTCCCTTATTCTTCTAGTAGTTATACTGGAGCTGGTTCTTCCTACGGCTCTAATTGCTCTGGACCATCAACATCAACACTAGCTTCTTCATCACCGAGATCATCTTGTATATCTCCCCCTTGGCCTTCTGGTGCCGGAGGAGAAAGTGGATCCAAGTTCATCAATACATATTTTGGGGCTCTAGACTTCTTCGGTTTCTCGATGTCCTCAATGATATGATCTTGGAAAAAGATAACATCTCTACTTCGAATAAGCTTCCCGTATATTGGATCCCATAACCTGAAATCAAATTCTTCACTAGTATAGCCAAGAAATATAGACTGTTTCGTTTTACCATCAAGCTTAGAGCGATCATCCTTAGGGATGTGCACAAACGTCCTGCATTCAAACACCTTCAAGTGCTGATATGACACGTCTCTTTCTATCCAAACCCTTTATGGAATATCATTATTCAAAGGAGTGGAATGGGAATAATTGATCAAGTAAGCAGTTGAATTTTGATGAATTAAAATTGACCATTAACAAATAACATTATATATTAGTCACAACAAAAAAATCAATACATTTAACTATATCAATGTCAACATGTCATTGCATTAAAAAATATAGCCAAACTTACAATAGAAAGCATCGATTATCAAGATTTCAAAAACTAATACTACTTGTGCCGAGAAATCGACTTTGATTATGGTCAATTTTGGTACTCTCTCTGCATCGAGAACTTTCAGACGTTTTGGCCCTTTTGGATATTTTGATTTTGAGTTCTCAGTGATTTATTTATTCCATAAATTTTTTGAGTTTTTTTAAATATAAACTTAGTTAGAAACAAAACAATTAGTTTGTTAGGACTCATTGACTTATATTTTGTAAAACTAAATCTTTCAATATTTTCAAAATTTTCAATTTCACAATTGTAATAAATAAATGAGATTGAAAAACAACAATTTAAAATTACTATTATAAATAGAGATTGTGAAGGGAAAATGACAATCGTCTCGTTCTAAAAACAACGCAAGAAACGGAGAGTCAATGGGGAAAAGGAGACAAAGGGAGACACATTAGACAGAACATCATGATTCATGTGGGGCTCACAACTGCATAGAGAAGTATCGCTTTGTTCTATTTGCGATGGAGACGGTATTTCATTTGTCTCTTATAAATAAATAATGAGTTCACGAATTTCTCGATCGAATATGAACTCGAACTGTTCATGAACAATTCACGGATATTTCACGAATTTCTCGAGTCGAACTCTTCGAGTTATTCCAACTCAAAAAATCTAATCGAGTCGACCTCGTTTTCATTTTGGAATCGAATCGAATCAAATTTTTATCGAGTCAAACTCAAATTGTTCAGCAACAGTTCAATTCATCTACGACTCTAACTCTATGATCACAAATATTCGACAACCAACTGAACAGGACACGATCAGCTAGAACTCTGAGTGCTAGAAAAGCCATGGGATGAACTAATGAAACATGTCGACCGCAAACAAAGAATTTGCCCCGGTCCTAGTGACCGTGGAACACTAAGGCAGCATTTGGTTTCCCGGAATGGATTGTCTGATTTGGGTGAAATCGTGTTTGGCTAGGATATTATTATGTTCAGAAGCGATTCCAACCAAAAACACAATTTTGATTCCTGAACTCCTACTCCGGATTCATGTATTCCGTCTGGGAAGGGAATGGAAATTTTCCCAAACCAATTTTGCCCTTCCAAATCTCAGATTAACATTATTGTGTGGAGCAATTAATCGGGATTGCATGCGCAATTGTTTTTGCTGCTCGTCGTCATCTTCGATGTTCACCGTCCTCCGTGTTCGATATTGTCTTAATGTTCCTCCGTGTTCGATATCGTCTTAATGTTCCTTGCATTAGGTCGCCGCCACTGGTCGGTGACTCTGTCCGGCAACTTCAGCCACCTCCGACAACCGCCGTAGAATAATGAAATCATCCAAACAAACACACAATTATGAAATCAACTATTCCATTTCTATTCCTATTCCCATATAATAACATATTCTATTCTATCCTAAAATTATTTCTAGGATCCAAACGGAGTAATGGTTTCAGCTAACATATCTAAGATGTATCAAACTCCTGATAATTGCGTAATGACAGAGAACTAGCAATGGCGTTAATATACCCGAATGGAAACAGAATACTCAGACCGAACTTATTTCAACCGAAGTAGCAGTGATTCGTAGTAACTACTGAATCTTAAAAAGAATTTATTGAACGGTTTAAACAGACTATTACAGCCCTCTTAAATTGGTTATTCTGATTCAACTGGGCCTCTTAGTACAATTCAGGGTTCCTAGGCTAAGGTCAAGTCTACCTCTCTCCCAACTTGAAAGAGAAAAAAGAATCAGAAAACAGGCCTAAAAGTTTCCATATGATTTTGTCCAATACCAATCAGAACAGTGACCTCAACTCCACGATGGCAAAATTATCAGTCAAACCCTTCTAAGCAGAGCAGGCACAATATACTCATGTTTATGGCCTTGTAGATCCTCCCTTGAGAACAGACGGCGTATTTTAAGTATGAGCCAATAAGAATCAAAACTCTACGCAGGGCCATGGGAAGGGAGCAGATCCAAAGCCTTGATTATAAATGCACATGTGAAAGCTTCTTCCTGAAGTTTTTCGAATCTGCAAACAATACAGAAGAAAAACTTAGCTCACCGAATGAAATCGACAAAAGGTGGATAGATCGTGAATTAATAGGTTAACATGAGCCACGGAAGGCAACTGTCTTTTACTCTTTTTTGATGGCATGCTGTTACACTATATTCATACACAACTGCACATATCAGGATAGAGAAGTGAGTACTAACAGGCTTAATAAACATCACAACAAAATGTAGCATACGGAACAAATCAGTTGAATGTATATAGCAAGTGCTAAATAAACAACACACCAAAAAATAAGGTAGGATTCAAACTTATGATCATATGTCACATCTGCTTAAATATCTGTTTAAATATCATGTTGAGAAACCAATGCCATTAAAAGTTCAAACTTATGATAAAATTGCATGTATCTTAACACGATGCAAACACATGCTTTCAGTTCTATCTGAAGTTATTATTAACCAACAAGACATCCTTCTACTATGTGGCTCTAAAATGGCTTGTCAGTATCCTTCAACGTATGATGTATACCAAGCAACCGGAACTAGCTATAGGCCAAAAGGCGATAACAACTCTTGGCTAATTAACTACTCGCTGGCTAACAAGTGTCTCTAAGAAAACGTCACAGATGTTACCTTACATAAGCATTGCAAATTCCCCATGGTTAAGCTACTAGTCACATTTCACAAAGCTCCTTATTTTGGGATGGAGGGAGTAGTTCGCACTTGCTAACTGTGCTCGTAGTATGTGGCCACATATGTTACCTTACATAGAGCATTACTTGTTTCCCATGGTTAAGCTACTACTCACATCTCACCTTGAACTGCAACATACAAGCTGCTAGTGAACTTGGTAACCATCCTCTCAGAAAATATCAGATATATCCAAACAGTATACATAATCTGAAAGTGAAATGCATGGAAGTGTGGACAAAAACATCAAATGAAGCCTAGTGCAGGTTTACCTTCCTGATTTTGAGAAATGTCCAGCACCAATATCACATTTGAACAACAATAGATTGTCATCTGTCTTCAGTTGCCTCAGTTTTGCAACAAACTTAGCGGGTTCAAAGTACCCTACCCGTGGATCTGCAAAAAATTAAAGTATTGTCTTTTATGTATCGGTACAAGACCAGACAATTTCAATCAATAGTTCCAGTGGTTCAAGATCGTGACATCTTTAATACATGATTGGACATCAGTCACATCACAATAACCCAAATGAATATATCAACCAATTATATATGCATAACAAAATCATACTTATGACAGGGCCTGAACAACGCAAAAGAGTATGTAAATTTGTACAAAAACCTCGCATAGATAGCACGTACTATCAGCTTTTGTCAAAATTGGGAACACAATAAACTCGGGATCCGTGATACAAATGCAACTCGTTAAATATCTAGATGTCAGAGAGGAACACATCATTGCATCCAGACACTGGAAATATGTTATCTTATCAACTGGAAATTAGAGAGGGTTCGAAATGGCAGATATTGAATCATAAACTCATAACATTTGGTGACTAACTTATGTAAAATATTATTGGCTCCAGGTCATTACCCTTATTAGGGTTGCCATAATTTTTTTTAAAACCTAATTAGGCAGTATAGTAAATACACCGCTGTGCCGCGTATGCTTATCATCAAGAAAGAAATTGAGAGACTCAAGCGCTGCAAAAGGTTTTTGGAACTCACCATTTAAACCTCCTTGAACAAGCAAGTGAGGATAATCTTGTGCTTTGACCTATGAGAAATCAAAGTTAAATTTCAGCTGTAATGAAGATTGATACGTCAACAAACTCAATATGAAAAGTCAAGAACTTACATTGTCCACAGGGGAATATGACTTCATGTAATGGTAATATTTTTCTTCGCGAGGATCACCCCATTCCTGGAGCAAATATAAATTTCAGATGAACGGAAAAAAATAAGGTGGTCTTATTCTTTTAGAACATCGGGGACACAAGTTGATGGAGCAGAATTTTAGATAAAAGTCTGGTTACCAAAAAATGGTAGACAATCTTCCACGTTGAGTGAAACATAGAGAATGATAATTCGAAAATCATTATCATCAGCTTTACAAACTTCAAGCAGTATGGATCCTCAAGTGAGTTTGAGAAGCTAAAAATGTGCAAGCATTTTAGGAATGGGGAGGCGTTTCAAGGGACATGAAAAAGAGCATGTACGCTATCCTCTACTGAATCCTGTCATCAGCCAACTTGTAAGATTTTTGGTTGATTTAACAGCAGATGTAGATCCACCTAAATACTGTTACAATTACAACTAGCATCACCCACAAAGCTCATCCATGGGAAGTCCAGCAAGCTTGCTAAAGATTGCGGTGAGGTACAAGAGGCTACACCACAAATTCACAGATGCATACAAGCTACAGGTATGATATCTTCATATTGTGGCTGCAGTTATGAGGTTTCAAACGACCATATTATCTACCATTAAAACCATAAATAATAAAAAATAATTACAGACTTACAGAAGTAGAATCCTAACCTCCCATTCAGAAGTCGTCAAAGGAATTGTAGGATCAAGCATTGTAGTCAGAACATCAACAAAAGGCACTCCAGCTACAGCAGCTTTAAACAATTCAGGGCGCATATTGATAACTGCACCAATAAGCAATCCTCCTGCGCTTCTTCCATGTATACACAACTTCTCTTTTGTGCAGTACTTGTTTTCTATAAGATACTCAGCCGCAGAAATGAAATCGGTGAAACTATTTTTCTTCTTCAGGTACTTCCCGTTCTCATACCATTCTCTTCCCATTTCTCCGCCACCACGAATATGAGCTATTGTGTAAATGAAACCACGATCCAGCAAGGAAAGTCTGGTATCCTTGAAATAGGGATCAATACAGGCCTGTAGAGGCATAACTCTACTTAAGAATCATGATTCATTTAACAAGTGGATCGACTACTCAGAGTCAACACTTGGCCACAAATTACGAAGTACAAACATGGTACAAGGTAAGTAAGAAGAGAATCAAGTTAGCCTGTTACAGTGTCACTGCCACGCAAGCAACAATATTCAATACAGTAAAGTGGAAAGTTTACAACCCTTCATGAAATCATAGTCGTCAGGATGGGGCCAGCTCTTTATTAAGATGCAACTCATTAGTGGATGCTTTATTAAGATTCAAATCGAGCCAAATGATACAGCAACTCCTCATGTGGAGATACAATTCAATGCTAGGACTTGTTCCCTACGATGTCGAAAGAATTCATGGCTGGCATGAGCTGATGAACATGCTTAGTAAAATTGAGTGTTCTTTTCCATTCTTTCACAGTAGTACAGTACTCATGAACTATTGCACCAAAGCTCCCAAAAACTGCACTCTTTCTCCTCATAGCTTATTATGCTATTTTTAATGTACCAAATTTTCTATTTTACCAACCATGAACCCACAACCTACTAATTCTATAGCCTCAAGAAGGTTTAGAGTCAATTTGAACATAATGAGCAAGGAACTCTAAAATTGTGTGTCGAAAGTCTGAAATACAGTAGGAAGGTTAGTTTGAGGAACTAGTTGTTACCTCGTATGAGCCATAGCCATACAGTAACAGAGGATCGGAGCCATCAAGCTTGACAAGATCCTTTTTAAACACAATAGATAATGGGATTTGGGTGCCATCATCAGCAGTCGCCCATTTCCTCTCAGTTACATAGTTTGACGAATCAAAATCTCCAAGCACCTAATTCAAAGAATTTAAACTATAAGTTACGTCCCTGCTTACGTCAAAAGAAAGAATATCTAACACAGAGGAAGGTTTTCCTAGACTAGCAGAGAATGAGAAGACTCGCACTTTTAAGAAGAAAACTTCGCTGCAAAAAGCACAAGAAAATAGATCAAAGAATGAGAGAAATCCAAAAGATGTACGACTACAAAGAGAAATGAAGCGAACAAGAACTAAAAGCTGAAGCAGTTCAAACTTTCATTAAAGTCAAACAACAGAAAACCAATAGTTCAATATGTAATTGTCATACTTGTAAAACAATCTCAAGCAAGCCATAAGGGATGACAAAGTAATTTCCTCAAGACAATGGTTGGTCTTCATAAGCGAATAACAGACATGATTCAACCACCATTCCCTCTCTCAAAAGAACAATGAAATTATGAGAAAAAAGAGATTGATGGATCCAGCAGGAATAAATTTGAGTTTGACTGACATGTAGAGATCCGTGCCAAGAGTTTGGAAGCTTAAATTGAAAAAAATCTTCAGAAGCATGCATGCTCTGATGCCAAACGCCTAAATAGATCGTGCTTGAAAGGGATACGCCATTTCGCATGGACCGACCAAGTTTCAACGTGACCGGAGTTGGTGGCCTTGGATTTCTAAAAACTCATGCCGATGCAGTGCATCAAGCTCAATCCTTGCCAATTCATTCTGATCAACCATGATAAAATAAAATAAAAATTGAAGACTTAATGCACAACAAAGCACATATCAATTAAAAACCATTGTCCAGAATTTTACACGACATTACTCTCAACCTAATAAGCACAGGCTAGCATCACCCTCCGGCAAGTTGTGTAGGAAATGTTTGCTTCTATCACTTTCTCACATGATAATGGCAGATGTTCCGCCCCTAAGAGTTAGACCGAATAGCAAGGCATCATTGACAAGGGTGATTGATCAGTAGACCAAGCTTGTTCTCTAGAACTGACATTTTTGTTATTTCTATACTAGTAGAAAATCTTTGTCTTACCTCAGATTTCGTCCGAAATTGTTCATTAAGGTAGATAAAGTGAAAATTTTCCAATGAATGCATGGGCCGGATAGTTAGGCGAAACTAACTTTTCGTAAGTTATAACAACCCAGTTTATCCCATCATCGACTCGGGAGGACGAGAGGCACACAGGCTTTCCGCATGTCATGACGATATAGAGACTATTTCTTGATGCCCCAGGAAGCAAAAACATAATAATAATAATAATAATAATAATAATAATATATAAAAAGAAAAACATAAAGCATAATGCCTACGTACAAAACATGAAATAGTGCAATAAAAAAATGGTAGGGATAAATCCAAAACAGAAATTGCTAATTACAGAGTAATTTTTCTTTTTTAATAAGTTGATTTTTCAATCTAAAACATGAATGCTCTACAATTAGTTTTTTTTCTCTTTGGATTTAGTCATTCCCTAAAAGAATTCCAACAATGAAATAACACATATTCAGTGACAAGTATCAAACAAGACATCAAAACTAGATTACTACGAAACCCCTAAAAAGAGTCCTATTAACTAGTTGATATGTACAGCCTTATTTTTATATAAAAAGGTTATTTTTTTATGTTATTAGATGTCGAAATCCTGACCTCAGGATTAAGAGGAGAGCGACTTACCACAAAGCAAACTCCTCTTGACAATTTTTTGAAAGTTACTCTACAAAAAAATGTGCTCATCAGAGGTCACATTTTGTAATCGGAAAATTGCAAAATTCATTACATGGAACTGCCCTTATTTGCTGTAACAAGTGAGATGAATAAACCAAACAGCAAAAGCTATGACATCTCCCATTGAAAGAATCCACCAAGCAACACCAATCAAGCACCGGATATCAGCTGTGTATCATGTCTCTGACCAGAAATAATCACAACATTTCATGTAACAGGTGGACCTAGAGAAGAAAAGGAATAATATGACGAAGAGCAATCAGTTTAGTAACCTACTGTTTTGGTCTTCTTTACGACAGATACTCCAGTATCCATGTCATAGTCATACACCGTCTCAGGAGTTTTCAAGGAGGTATAAGTAAACCGTAAAACATTGGATGAAAATTGTGATTCTGATGCCTCCACTGAATAAACAGGATCAATGAAGTCAATGGACTTTCCACCTTCAAGGCTTCCGAGTGGATGACCAACAGCTGGAAGACGATGAACAACAACAGTAGGCAGTCCACCTTCACGTTGATAGACAACAAGATGGTCACGAAATAGCTGTATTTCCTGAATTTTCACACTATTGGGAATTGCCAAGAAAGAAGAAAAGAAGAAGCATGTCAGATTGTCTCAGCAAGAAAGATTTTTTACGCCAACATATGAGAAACACAGAATCTTAATAATAAACGCAAAAGTGTCAACAAAAACTTTCTCTCGGGTCACCCTCACCTACACAATTGGTCAACACCATTCCTTTTGTCAGCCATGCTATCCTTGATTACAAGTTTCTATTCAAGGGCAAGGCCCTTCTTCATCATATGACGTATTTGGTCACCAAATAGTTTCCACCATTTTTTTTTATTTCTCCCAATTGTCCTTTTCTCTTTTTCAACATCTCCTTGTACATGCACCAGAGAAACCTTTATTTAGCATGATTGTCCATACTCCATACCACCGTAAAGTTGTAACGCACCCTCTCATTTCATGTCCTTCATGTGGCTAAAGTTCTGACATACATGCCAATATTTTACCGTCATCATATCTGACGCTTCAGACCAAATGAATGTTATTTACGAATTGCTGGTGATATAGTCACTGTAAGTATCATGATATGGTTCTAATTTTCTGATCTGGCATTGAACTTCTTTATTTCAATCATCCCTTGTTCTACATTTGCTATTTTCATGATCTGGTTCTAATTTGTTGTGTTCTAAGATTAGAAAATTCAAAGTTTCTTTGGCGATTTGAAGCGCAGCAACTTAAAGGATTAAGAATTAAATCATAGGAGTTTAAAAAAAACAAAACATTACAAGCCTGACAAGGCATTTTTCAGGTACATGGATAATGCTTTAGCCTTTACCTTATCATTTTTTTTAATTTTAATTTTAATTTTATTTATTTATTTTAATTTTAATTTTAATTTTTTGTTTTTGTTTTTATTTTGTCTAAGACTCTGAATGGAGTTTTAACTGGAAGGCCAAAAAGGTAAATGACATTTACTCTGAACTTACACTACATGAGACAATCATTGAGAAATTGAAAAGAAATTCATTCTCTAAGAATGAAAAGAAAAAGAACCTCAAGCAAAACAAGCAACTGAAAATAGAATGCAGAATATATTCCAAGGCAGCAAGGTGAGAAAAAGAATATGCTAAAAAGCTTAAGCAATTTCTATATACAGAGGCCTACAGCGTACACTAGGAAAGAAGAAATTAGGAGAAAAGAAGTGGGAATACTTTCTTCTGTGCGGGATCAGTACCACCAAATTAGATACATCATCTACAGGACAAGCTAGAACCTCAGAATTGAAGCATTCGTCACTCCTCCTCTCAATGAAAAAATGATCTCCACGATGACTGGCTGAAGTTGCAATGCCTTCGGTCCTTGAAGTCAAAACCTTAAGCCCCTCTTCAGCCTTGGCAATATCCAGATAGAAAACGAAGGTAGTATTTTTACTACTAGAAGAGACAAATAAATATCTCTTACTTTCAGAAGATGTAAGAGAAAGAGAAAACTTATCATCCTCCTCAAAGTATAAGCAACTGTCAACTGATTGATCCGTCCCAAGCATATGTAACCATACCTGTTAATGAATCAAGCCATCAACTATATAGTACATCTTATGAGGAGAAAGAAAGGATCAAAATTTCACTTGGAATTCATAACTTCAGCAGTTTTTCATATCAGCTAAAATGTGCTTCAGCTACCCAGACAGGATTCCCTCCAGCAAGCCAATAGGCAATATACAAAAGTAATAGGAGAGACAGTTATGGTGCCGAAGCAAAACCCTTCTATTCACACACTGACGGATAGAATAAGAGTAAACAAATTGTATTCCCAATTTTTTTTGGCTAGGTAATAGGAAATAAACAAAACTAAAAAGCTCCAAATTAGGCCTCTCTTCCTTTTTCGTCAACTCCCTTCGCTCAGAACACAGAAACATGACTCTTCTTGGGAAGACACCATCCATAAATATACATGCCCCAGTTAGTGATGTTTTCTTCCTCGCCTCCCCATAAAGTCGCACTTGACATCGTTTACTAAGAGGGGTGTCAGATAATACAACCTCTACAATAGAAAAAAAAATTGTGCAGAACGTTTGGACCAAAGTATGAAGGTATTGAGATTTACCGTGACCAAAGAAGTTTCATTTAAGAGGTTGAAAAACATTTTTAGAAGGCTGCTAGAAAATACAAACTGTATAGGGGTTAGGGAAAGGATATGTGGCCAATATTATTCCAGTCTGACATGTACAAAAAGATGAGATAGGTTCTGCAGCAGAAAATTAGCATTAAGCAAATGGGCTGACCTTGTCCTCTCGTAGGATCTCATCCATAGTAATATACATCAAGGTCGAGTTACCAGCCCATTCAAAATAAGATGTCACCCCAACTAGAGGTTTTTCAACAGGAACACCAGTCTCAGCATCAATGATGTAGACAGTATATATCTCATTTCCCTTGGTATCCTCTGCATATGCTACCAACTTATTATCTGGACTAACCTGCAGGAGACACACCAATACAAATTGCATGTTACACAATTCAAACAATGACACGACAAAAGTTTTGCAAACGCTGAACTTTAGAAGTTACAAGAACGGGGGTCATACTTCAAAATCACCAACTCTGTAATACGTATGTCCCTGAGCCTTGACATTCTCATCCAGTATTACATGTTCAGGTGGAGCACCAGAGTCGGTTGGCATAACGTCATGCACAGAAAGTGGGGCTCCCTCATCAGGTACACGGCGTCTACAATGTTGAATATACTCCTTTCCCTCCAGATTCTTTTCATAATAATAGTAATCCCCTTTACGTAGAGGCACGGAAACATCAGCTTCCTTTATTCGTCCTTTCATCTCGGCATAAAGCTGATCTTGAAGCTCCTTTGCCCCTGAAGGTATTTACAAAGTGTAACAGGATAGATTACATAATAACCATAAAAAGTCAAAAAAATAAAAAATCAAAGGAGCTCTTCACTATGTGACTGAACTAAAAGCTTAAACCATGATAAATTCGAGAAAAGAAAAATCAAGCAACTACCAAACATAGATAAAATAATAAAAGACAGAGTCAAACAATATTATTAAGATTCTCTTTTACTTGTAGGGACTAAAGCTCATCAAACCTATTCCTTCATTAACTTTCCATGTTCATAGCCCGAGGCCAAATTTGCTGGTCCAAGTCCAACTCAAAGTAGTCAGCCATTCCACCCCCCCCCCCCCCTCCCCAATTCTGATCTAGATAATCCATAACCTGATCATCAATTCCTATATCAAGCCAGTAAAATATGTTGGTTTGTGGCTTTAACAGTTCCACACCTTGTAACGCTTAATCATTTGAAGTTTAAGTGACGAATTAAAGAGGTCAGAAGACACCTAAATTGTTTCTGATAATAAACATGCGCAGTTCAAGAACCTTACAAAAACCCCTGAAACAAAGAATTGAACCATTGCCTAGTATACTTTCTGATTCTGGAACGAAACTCCTTGCAATGAAGTCTCTCCCTAAACATGATACAAGTTTATCTCTCCCAAATCTTTACTACTCTTTATCTCTTGTTCTATCCGAATCAATTACCAAATAAAGATATCGTTTTTCGCCATCTTCTACCACCGCCATCAAGTATTCCATATTAACCTATCATACTCACTGAGTCACAACTCACGTTCTGTTCTCACCGCATGCTCAACTTCCGTGTTATATTTAACACTTTTACAAATCAACAACAACAACAACAACAACCCAATATTCCCGTCCCAACGCAGCCTTAACCAACCCCCCCCCCCCCCCCCCCCCCTTGCGGACAACAAAGAGACAGTTTCCTAACTAATGCAAATCATCACTTTCTAGTTTCTCCTTATCCATCAACTATAAACCTCAAACAAGAAACCAAATTCAACTTCAATTCAAAGCCTCAAACAAATCAACACAATTCCATACCAGACATGACTTCATCAGTATACGAATTCTCGGCTGCAAGATGAGCCAACACTTCGGGATCTTTCCTCGAATCATCACGGATCCAGTAATACTCGTCCACCCTCACGTCCCCGAACATCTCCATCTCGTGCCTCACCTTCTTCGCTCTCGGCGGTGCCTCCGTCGCTGTCGCAGCCATCGAGGATCGGATCGCGGGTGTCCGGAAGGGAATCGAGGGCCGTATAGTGGGCCCCGGGAAGGGAGAGCGAAGGGAAGTGGAATGGAGGAGGAAAGGGAAAGCTAAGGGGAGGAGGTGGGGTTTATATAGGAGAGTGAGAGTGGACAAGAGGTGTATGGGTCTACCCATTTCCATTCCCATTTGGGGGAAGCGATACTGTGAAATGGATAGGATTGGGCTGTGGGCGGACAGAAAGGAAAATAAATGGGTCATTGAGTCCCATGTTCGATAATGTCAGCAAGGATTTATTCTGATATCAGATTAAAATCCATCGTGTGAAGGTGATGTCACTAACGAAGGATCGGAACTAGAATACACACATTTGATCTGGTGATCTCCGGAATGGTAACACTGGTCGACAATGGTGACAACGTTGACAATGAGAGTCGAACCTGCAACCAATTAGCTTCGGAGAAACTTGTTCATCATTGCACATCAACCAACCATACAATGGTTTAAAATTGATTACTACACCATGGATTCAGTAGCTCTTTCTGTTTTCTCCATCTAATACATGGTCCTCTTCGACTTTGCATCACGTAACTTGGGCACCCTTTTTGACGACAATGTTAATACAACTTTTCGTCGATTCCAACTCATACCCCTGCGTAGCTGAATCTGACCCTGATTTACTTACTGGTCCACAATGGAAAACACTACTCTCATTATCGCTCTGCTTACATGCAACTAGCGCCCTCGTGCTCATCAAATCCCAGATACGCAAAATATAAGGAATTAAGGAAACATAAAACCAATACAACAAGTAAAAGGAAATAGTCGATACTACAAGCAAAAAGGCAAAACAAGATCTTCAATTAGCCAACACATAACCGCCCGTAATTGAAAGCATACTGGACAGAGAAGGGCGAATTGAACCATACTACACTGAAAAGGCAAAACAAGATCACAATCAACTAGCACAAAACTGCCAGGATTCACAGCAGCATACTGGACAGTGAAGAGGGAAACGATCCCAGCATAGCTACAAGGGTTGTCCACGACGATATAAGAACACGAATGAAACAATATCTTACTTGAATCATAGCCCTACGTCAATTGGCGCTCAATGCAACCATCAATAAATACTTGGTTTATACACAAGCAACAATGTTCAGAGGAAATATGGAACTCCGGTTCTCGGCCCTCGCATCTGGTTGTTTTCCTCCGTCTCAGTGAAGAACTTCACTTCCCTCTCCTGTAAAGACATACACAGCGAGATATAGTTAGATTTTCTCCATATGGACCAACCATGATTACTAGAAATGCCCAATGATACGCAGAGTCCTGTGCGGAAAAGCTGGTTAAGGTGAACTAAATGGATTTTCATCGGAAACCATGGACTGTTTGAACGTTCCATGCACGGAGGAGCAACAAGATTAGGGCTGGACACCATGAAGCGAAGTACGCCTATCAAACTTACCATGTTGTCATTGAAACTCAAAATGGAGGCCACATTCCCACAACGGTAACAGTAATTCGGTGCAGACCACACCTGTCAATCATGTCAAAAACCAGAGCATGCCATTATTTGTGCATCATAAGCGAAACGATAAGCTAATTAAGGCACAGGGATTACCGTCACGAGACCCTTGTCTTGAAACATGTACTTAAGACCCTCTTGAACAAGTTGATGGGCTCGACAAACCAAATCAAGATTGTTTATATGGTTGAACTACATAATAAAACAACATCAGAAACAATAATACATGCAGAATCACAAGTTTCCATTATGCAAAGCAGTAGACATTACCTCAGATGTGACCCTGGATCCAAACAGCCAGCCTGCACCTCGTGGACTGACCGCCCATGTTTCAATGTCTTCAGGATCACTCCACATGAGATCACAGAACGGGCCTTCATGAGGAATTTCACAGTTCCTCTCGATCACCCTAATCTGATGATTGAAAGAATATTAATACCGTGGTACACAGGATATCACCAAGTGATGAAATATGAGAGCATCTTCATGTAGGAATTGCTTCCTCAGATAGAACTCATATTAGGGTCATCACCTCCATGAATTAGCCTAAACCAGTTCTGAAAATGCCTTTATAGATACAAGCCATCGGCAGTTCATATGCTCAGCAACAGAAGATTCTGTCTATATGTAGTAGCTTGGAGTCAGCTGGTAGATGGTGTTGCAAGCAAAGTTTTCATAAAGAAAGATAATCCTTACACTTACAACCTCAGACGGAACACTATAGGAAAGACATCAGCAACATTTTTGTGCATGAATTCAAGACCCACAATATGAAGTGTAAAGCATACCTGATCAACAGTCCTAACATCAGGAGAGAGGCCACCATGCACGCAAAGCACCTTCAAAATTCAAAACCCTCAGGGATGGGATCCATAGAAAGACACTGCATATAGACTAAAGAGGGAACAATAGACGATGAAGCATGACGGCATAAAATTAGATCACATGGTTTCACAAGGAGGCCTACTGTTCCATTGATAATGGCGGATAAAGTCAAGTAGTCAAAAACATCAGTACAGTATCTCCATGCATTGGCATTCCCATACTTCCTCTGGCACTCATCATAAAACCCATAAACCTGCAAGTAGTTGAATATGAGTATTGAGCAACCGATATCTCAAACAAGAGGCAACTCCCCACAGCATTATCACCATGTTATTGCATCCTCTCCTTGTCCATTGTTTCAAACTTGTAAGATAAAATCAGAAAATGTCTTTCTCTTCTATGAGTACATACATAGAATTATAAAAAAAAAAGACATACTTGCATCTATTATTATGGAGATACGACAATAATAATGTACCCACTTTGTTGGGTCTCAAATCTGAGTGAATATATTAGCATGTCATGAATGAATAATAAATGACCTAGAAAAAATATAATAATATCGTCAATTCCTACTTCACATAGAAAGAAATAATACAATGTGAAGTCAGCTAAATGATATATGTGCCCACAACCTTCCACTCTAAAGTTCGACAAAGGGTAAAAGCTGGAAATATATTACTAGCATCCATACTCTGACTACTACAACACATCTCTTGTATGGACAAATAGACATGAAATAAAACAGGACATCTTCCTATTTTCTGTCAGATGAACTGTTCCCATGGTGAAGAGACCACCCTACAATGACAATTAGAAAAACATGAAGGGATTCGTCCTCAAAAACAAAGTGATGCTTTCCATTTTCACTCTTTACAAACCCAAACAGAGGATAATACTAATCTTGCGGCCCATGGATAAACAGAGATTAATACTAATCTTGCAGCCCATGGATAAACATTAATCAGAATCTAAATGCTTTTTGATGAGCATGTGTTGTTCTACCATAGAACTTTCCGCATAGAGGCATCTCCTCTTCCCAAAAAGCATCTCATCCTAGTGGAAAAAAAAAAACACAAGGAAAGAGAAGTCCCTAAACATAATCTCTTCGCAAACGGCAGAACAAACATTTCAATCCCCGAAATACCATCCACCTTGATGATCCTTCCATATCCTTTTAATCTTAGTGTAAACCGTTTTTACATCCCCGATATACAGGTTTCAAAATATATAGATGTATACTTCAAGCGTGCCT
Source organism: Drosera capensis (assembly GCA_001925005.1). NCBI lineage: Eukaryota > Viridiplantae > Streptophyta > Magnoliopsida > Caryophyllales > Droseraceae > Drosera > Drosera capensis. The sequence continues at coordinate 16,944 of LIEC01009510.1, read as the reverse complement.
GTTTGTGTGGTTCAACCTCATTGCATGCAACACCATTCTAAATTCACAGTTGAAGGCAGCACAAACAGTTAATCAATCTACCAGCAGAACAATCAAAAGCCTAATATTCCGTGCCATAGTAAAAAAATGAGTCCAACATTAGAAGATTCATCATATCATACTAGAGTAATATCCAATTTCTATAACTAGGATAAATCCTCATCAGAATTCGATAAGAATGTGATATTTTCATAAACCTTCTACCATTTTTGATAAGTACACATCAACCAGCATTGCCTATTACTTTGTACAAGGAAAAGGCCCAAGATTAGCATCTTGACAATAAGGTCTCACAAGAAAATAACGTATGCAAATATGTATTAAGGTGGCTCTCTCCATAAATAATATATTTTACTTTCCTTCGCTCTCTTTCTTACAGTGCACCATAATAAAGTCCATTACCATAAATTGGCAACCATGTGATATATCCTATCTCACTTGAGGAAAACATTTTGCAAATGCTTGCAAGGGGAGAAAAAGGGGGGAAAAAAAACAAGGCTTCACATAATTGTTTAATTTCATTATCAACTGGGAACTGAAATAGGAACAGACTAACATGCTTACTGCTTCAAATAAGGCAACAATGCAAACACTCAAAATAGCATGAACCACATCATGGTACACATTCAGGTTGTACATAGATGTGCTGCATTCATCTGACATGACAATTAGGGTCCAAAATATTGCCACAAGAGTCGAAAGGATACAACATATTGGGATTTTATATTTGAATTTAGAGGTAGGAATGGAAGAGGTTACTTAGTAGACTTCAGTAAATTATGCAGGGGACCAGTTGATGGCATACAGTTCCACAGGCTAACTAGACATGAAATCTATCATGCTCACGCTAAAAATAACATGTCCCATTCAACAGAACAATGACCCATACAGAAAGTACTATGAACAGAGGATTTTAGCGACTAGCAGCATAAAAGGCAGCAAGAAAGCAATGCAATTGAAAAATAAGTAATACCTGAGTCAGTTGCCTACTTTCATGGTTTCCTCGCAAAAGAGTGATGTTAGCAGGATACCTACAAATCATGACAAAAAACAAATGAGTCTCAACACTTCCAAGAGATCAGGCTTGTTCTTCAAAAAAATTATGATTTAAAAGAGAACTATCAACTTGAAGAACTAGACAAATGGGAGCTGTAAAAAAGAGGCTGTAATTTCTACATGCTCAGTCATGTCACACAGTATACATCATACCTATTTGGAAAATCAGATTGTGCCACTATAATTATGAAACAAAACCGCTTCCCAAAAGTTCTACCTCTACCGATAAAGCTCTCCCAAAGAAGTCTTTCAAATCTATATAGTTGTCCAAGAACAAGAGATCCCTTTTATTGAGCCAACATTTTATGATATTCTAAAAACATTACAGCAATCATTGTTCTAAGAAATTGTCTTATGCGATTTTCTAGGCACCCACCTAAGAAGTTACTCTGCCTTCATAAGGAAGCATCAGACGAGGATAGGAAAATGCCAATCCTCTGCATGAACAAGTTAGTGCAATCTCACCACACTGATTGATTCCCTGTTTTAAATCTCAAGCCGGAATTTCATACATCCACAAGATTGCTCGGTGTAAATGACACCTATTTTTTGATGCATCAAAAAGTCATCCATAAGAGAAATAGATGGAGTGCCAACTTAAAGCAATCAGTGAAAATATTACCTAGCTTTAAGAAGCAAGAGAATTGTAAAGACTTCAAGACTGTTGTACCCACGATCGACGAAATCACCCTGGCAGACAGCAAGAAGCTTTAACAAATGCTTGGAAGCGTGGTATATAATCCTAAACAGTTTTTGGCGAAGTATATTAATAAAAGAGTACCATAAAAATATAATTGGTCTCTGGTACATGACCTCCTGTCTGAAAAAGCTTCATTAAATCATGAAATTGGCCATGAATATCTCCACAAACAGTGACCGGACTATTAACAGGCTGCACATTTGATTCCTCTATAAGTATCTCCTTGACCTGAGGAATTTGTTACACATGTTAACAATCGATCACTACCCGAATTGCAAAATAATATAACTCTGGGAAAAAGGACAAGTGACTGGTGATAACATTCAAAAACAAAGATGCTAATTCAATATATGAAGGCCTGAAGGACAGATTGGAAGTTACATCCTAGAATCTCTACTAGAGGAGCCGTGATCGATGCCTATACTCTTATAAGAACACATAATCCAACAACTAAACTACAACAACCAAAAGTGGAGATTTGATGAGCCGATGTAAGCTCAGTTTGCCTATGAATTATGCCACCAAATTTAAAAGCAGTGCACAGTCTTGCATTCTACATAACCTGATATAGTTTCTAATGACCAAGGGAATGTTTCCAACGAAGATGAGAATGGGTTGTCAAGGTCCACAGAATACTTAGGAAACATAACCATACTCGGCAAAATACAAAAGAACACACAACACATAAAAATTGAGTACTTACAGAAAATGCATAAGACGTCTTAAGATGGGTGTTGTGGGGCTGATTCAGTGGCGGCGTACTGGCTGCCACTAGTACTGCAAGTTCCAATTCTAATTTTTATAATAAAAATTGAAAAATCTATAATGTATGTGTTGGGGCTGATTCAAACACAATCGGTTCTTTCGCACTAGCGGACAATCTTTCACAACTAATGCACAAAAAACAAAAGGGGGGTTTCTTCTCAAAGATAAACAACCACCCATTACACCGGCAACTCCAAATCCCTCTAAAACACACAAAAACCTCAATTTCCGCTTCAAATCAACGCCGAATAAGAAGATAAAGACAAAGAAAGAAGAATACAACAAGAATTGGAAAAAAGGGTATACGTATTCGCAGAGAAGCTGGAGCTCGTCTTCAGCTAGATGCTGACCATCTTTCACCTTCGAAATCCACTTATCCAAATCCATCACCACCCAAATTCTTCCCTCTTCTCTTCAATCTTTCACCTCCCAAAACCCTAATGGAGCGATTCTCCCCTTCGATTCGAGATCGAATTCGAGTTCGTTCGATTCAGAACCGAATGATGAAGCGGAGATGATGAAGAAAAACAGTAAAGAGGAATTCGAAGAGTGAAATCCTGTGGTGTTTGAAAGAAGAGAAGACGTATTCGAGCGTCGAGGGTTTTCTGTGGTCTCCCCTTTTGTGTGTCGGATGAATTTGTTTGATGGCGTGTTTTTGGTTAGGCCGTCCAGATTCCAGATCCAGGTTTGGGAGTCGGTTTTCGTTTTTGGTTTGCACGGATTTACTATATGCTTGTCTAATTAAGATTTTGTTAGTTGGGGTTGGGTTTAAAGATAATTTTTTTAATATAGTTTTTAATTTGTTTAGTTATTTTTTTTAAATTTTTTAATTTATATTATTTGTTATTGTTGAAATGTATAGGTGAGCTTATATTACGTGAAACCACGATTATTTCTTCGGTAAATATCCATGTCATCCTGACAGTGTAATTGGAACAAACAAAACGTCTTACTAAAACGGGATCAAAAATGACTATTTGGAAGGAGTAAAGCACTCGATGAAAACAAATGACTAATTTTATTGTTCATCTCTCGCAGCAGAAGAACTCTAAGAATTTGTTCTCGCGTCTTGGCTTAACTCCTCCCCCTCTCCCATCGTGATGTGATCCTCTTTGTTGATATTGAAGGATTATATTTTTTTTTTTATCATTTTGAAAATATGGACTACATGTATGTTTGACAAATGTACTTGTTTTAGGACAATGTATGTTAGACATAGTTGAATATGTAATGTCTTGGGACAATATATGTTTGGTTGTATGTAAAACAAGTGGGAAGCCTAAAAACAGGTTCTGTATTGAATTTTCTTTTCAAATTTCCGACGACAAAAGCAAATCCGTCGCAAATATTTTTTATTTTTTTTAAATGAAACAAGGTTTAGACGGAAAGGGTTTCCGTCACAAATTTCGGACGGCTAGGTTGTTCAGTCACAAATGATTCCAACGGAAAAATGTTAGATTACAGACGATGAGATACAACCATCTATTTTGATCGTGAGTATTTTATGATTGTATTGTAGTGAATATCGACAGAGAGAGGGGTGATTGTCTCGAATCAGACGATGACCGTCATGACCTGTTAGGACTTCAATTATATCTAGAGACATTGGATCGAGACACCTGGTTTCGGGGTCTTCATTCCTCCGAGCATTTCATGCGTAATGATGCATGCTTGTCGGTCTTGGTGGAGCGATGACGAAGTACAACCAATATATTTCATTTCTCGACTGGTGAGGCGACGATCATCTTGGAGGATGCTGGTTATATCTTAGGGCTGCCGGTGACAGAGAGACCTAATAATTGATCGATTAGCAAAGGTCATCCTCAGCAAGCGGGTTTGAGAGAGTTTGGCGTCTAATTCGATAAGGAGGGGCCACTGCTCCTGCAGTTGTTGACTCGATGCCCGTATATCGTGGCCCTAAGGGCCATCCAAAGAAGAAGATTGCTTCCGCAAAGCTGACAAGGGTGCAAGACATATTCTGTGCTCCATCGTTTACTAATTATGCTGTTCTAGTTGCTCTGGAGGAGAGCAGGGAAGTTTAGGACTTGACATAACGTGCGTTGAAATCAATTGCTCCTGGTTAGTGGTTATTTGATGAGGTCATTAACGCGTATGCTAGGCTGATGGTTTTGAGGCCTTCTTGCCAAAGAAATGGGAACTATGTTGTGAATTGCCTTTTTACGCAAATGTGCTTAATTAAAAAAAAAAAAGAGTCCTTAAAAAACGTGGTTAATAGTTTAATATATACAAGCATTTTATATATTCTATTCTGTTAATAGTTTAACAGACACCCAATTTGATTTAAAAAAATGTCCATCCAATATAAATTACCGTGGAGGGTTAAATTGATAATTTTATCTTTTCTATAATCCGTTATAAAGTTCAACGGTAATTTCCCAAACAGATGACTCGTATTTGTTGGCTATCTAATGTGTGTATCATTAGATGCATCTTATCACCATCTTTTAATCTTAACCGTTTATTTTTTAAAATTTAGGTGTATCATGATATACATTCGTCATGTAACATTTTGAATATTTTTTTAAGGAGATATATGAGGTAATTTTTTTTACTTGTCTCTTTTATAAGTCTTTTTATTTATACTATGGGACAATTTTCTTATTGCTTTAATCAAATTTGGTGTGGGAGAAAAATATGAAAATGATATATTTGTAATTTGTAAATAATGGATGAAGTAATTATGATACTCACTCCGTCCAAAAATAAATGAAACATTTTGACAGTGTATAGTTGTCGATTTAAAGTTTGGCTCGTGTCGTGAGATGATCAAACATTGTATTTTAAAAAAATTATCGTAAAATATTAGTGTAAGTTATATACTTCAATACTCAATAAGTGACATATTTTTTAACGTGTGGTTAAGGAAAAGAAAGGATTTCCTTCAAAAGCATGGTTAATAATATATACAAGTATTTTATATATTCTATTACGGAAATTCTTTGTTACTACCTGTTTGTTACTACCTGTTTGTGAAAACAAAATCCAGGTACAATCATCTCGGAATTTTTCTTTTTTGTTTTATTGAAGGATGAAATAAACATGTTAATTAAAGATTTCTAATTTACAAATGGATGAAATAGAAGTAGAAAAAAAAATAGAAATAAAAAAAAAAGAAATAAAAGAAAAAGAAAATGTGATTTTCGATTTTCTTTTTCAGTTCATCTAAGTATATTATTCACGATCGATTGCACACAAATTCCATCATTTATATGTGGTTTTTAATTTTTCTATTTTTGTTACTAGGTTAGTGTTTTTGTAAGTAGATTTGGTTTTCACAATTTTGAGCAATATTATCAAGCAATTGAGCCAGTCATTTTCTTATTGATTTATAAATAATGTGTTGAAGCATTAGTGACAATATGAACACATTAACCCATAGTGTGAACAAAGTTACCGATAATGATCTCAAATGAATTCTCATAGGTATCAGATTGGATGCAAGAGGATAAGCTTTAGAACAGAATGTAACCGCGTCATAGAACCATGAGAATCACGATCGTCATAAAACACCATAATTACCAAGGGAAGATAACAATGAACGAATAAATATTAGAGCAAGTCCAATCATAAAGCAAAAATGAGAATAGTCATTGCTATAATTTAACACCAAAAAATATTTTGATGTAAAATTATAGAACACTGTCTTCAATGATTTGGTTTTATTTTGCAAAAAAATAAAAAAAAATTCTATTTTAGAATCAAATGGTTTCAAAATTATAGAATTCTTGCTTCAATGTTTGGTTTTATTTTAAAAAGACATCATAACAAGTGATTCTTAAATAAAAATGTGACGTGACAAGGATTATTATATTCAAATTTGATTTTAAGTCTGACTCACTTTTATTTTGGTACTGAATTTGGGTCATGGTTGAGCTTTATTTTTTCATTTCGGTTTCAATTATAAAAATAGAAATACATTTGGCTCATAGTTGGCCTTGCTCTTAGATGTACATAATCTCACAATTTTGACATCGTTATTTAATGTATTATTCGGTCATTATTCAGTGCAAGAACCCCGATCCGAATCACGTCCAAGAATATAACAATAGGATCACAAGAAGCACCAAGCTTAATCATCTCTTGGCTAAAAGGTTGAATGTGCTTTTTTTAAGATTGTGGTTGTGAGTGTGAGTATGCTCTTTTCTATCAACCCTTACCCTATTTTACAGACCAAGGAGAAGGAAGTGAAAAGTCTCACATCAAATCATATTTATCATGATGAAAGATGAATAGTTATAATTCAATATCATAATGACACAACATGATGATTGTAACCAATCAAGTAATAATGACTTAGAATATGAAAAGTTAAAATGTATAAATCTCATAACTCCTAGATCTTTCATTAACTTGATCACGATTCCAAACTTAAAGACAAACAATGGAATATAGAATGAGACCAGTACCAATGTTAAAACTTTGGCAGTTGATGGTCACTTAAAAATCTCTTAAATGATAAATCCTAAGGGATTGGGCCCAAATGAGGGATCAAGTTCAATGAGGAAACAAATAAGGAAAACTCACCCAAAATCGGGGGAAACATCCCTATAAATTGGTAATACCATTTTCCAAAAAGGATACCTCCTCATTCATTACACTCCTCATTCAATTCCTCTCTCGGTCTCCCTATGGGATTGACTTGAGCGTCAGAGTGAACATCCAAGATTGAAATCTCGATCTCCCGTCGAACGCAGTTTATTCGGTTTTGATATGTAGGTAGTATATCTTACAAAGACAACATCCGATCGGTTTACCCAGGCCCACTGGCAGACATCCGGTCTACTTCGGATTAATCGTGATAAACAACAATTAATCCATGTGATCTTGACAATTGTTAAATGATGATTTCAATTCAATCACTATCAATTTCCGATAACAATGATACTAATTCCAATTTGTAAACTTGAATCAATTGATTACTCGAATGTGTGTCAATTTCAACCTTATTGTTGTAAGTGATGATTGTCGAGTATGTAAATCAAGCTTATTTAAATGCATGATTTTCACAAAATTGGATACAAATAATTGGTTACTTTTCAAATCATTAAAAACCACGATTGACGAGTAAAAAGGTATCAAGAAAATATTTCAAAACCATGATTCACTTGAAAAAAAATTAAAGCATATCTTCAAAATTTTGACCTGTACCAAATTTAGTCAAAACAGCTTCTTGTCCCAAACAATTACACAACATATGTCTCAAACACTTCACTTGGATCTTGATTGCTCAATCTCCACTCTTAAGAGACTCTAAATCATCCTCGTAAAATGTCCAGTGTGTGGGTGTATTTGTTCATCAATCTATAACACTTACACAAAACACATCAAGACATCTTGTGGGAAATGAAGTTTGTTATTATCGAAATTAAGGATAGTAGTATACACATGAATGTTCAACAATTTCTCTTAGTATACACCTAAATGTTCAACACCACTACCAATACAAAGATACTAATTTTTAAATAAGACATATAAAAATTGAACACAGGATAAAATATACGCAGCTTTACTCTATTCTATATTCATAATAGAGAGGTTATTAAAAAAATTTCATCTTCATAAGATATCAAACCCTTGACTTCAGAGTTAAAATGAGGACTTATCAGTTGGATCAAACTATTTTACTATAATTTGAGACGAAAGGTTATTATGATTTTTGGGGGTTAAAAAATTAGTATGTTCTTTTTGTTCACATAAATTAGGACGGGAAAGATGAATCCGATCAATCTTGGTGGTCTTCGGCATCAAGGGTGGTTGGCTGTGGTCGGGAAGAGGTCGCCAAGGTCGGGACGGCTGGAATCCGGCCGGCAATGGTGATGTGGGTCGACAAGGGTTTGTGAATCGAAATACACGAATACAAGAAAAGATATTACCTTATGATCTGTTTCTGGATTGTCTTGCCAATTGATCCTAACTCTAGTTGTATTTATAGGGTACGTATCTAGGAAGATTTATATAAATGGTTATCATATCTTATATTAGTTCTTATCTCAAACTTCTGAGATCTTGAAAAATATATCTAGCTTATAGTTGACCCGACCGTTGGATATTATTCGATTCGATTCTCTAAATATTATCTTATCTTAATATAAATCAATAACCCAAAGATAGTTAAATCTTGTTAATTAAATTTAGGGATATTACAATAACAAAGCGGGCACATGCATGATCCATGCTCGGCGCAACGTATGATGTGGGCCGGTGCAAGATTGGTCCGAGATTTGTTTCTCTCTTTATTCATGGGTCTATATATATATATCCATAGAATGAGTATGAGATTGAGAACGACTTTTCTTTGGGGTTTGAGTGAAAGAGGAGTTGAGATTGAGTGAGTTGAGGGAGACAATCATTGTAATCTTGGATTTGATTAGTTATTCATTTTCTTTTTGGGGTTTTTCTCCTAGCCAACGGCTTTTTTCACGTTAAATTTCGTGTGTGGTCATTATTATTCTTATTTGTGTTAATCATTGCTTGATTGTGGTATTCGGATCCATTGATTCCGGGGTTTAAATTCATTACATATGATATTGTTAAGCTGTGGCATCAGTCCAGAATTAATAATGATAAGTAGCAGTCGTTTTTATACCCCACAGTTCCATATCGTTGATTTTTACGACGGTGATTCTGAGTATAAGGTTGTAACCTAGTCTCTTGATGCTTTTGATGGCTTCATTTCCACAGCATGGAAGTTTTTCTTTCGGCAATATTCAATTTTTAAAATATTCTCTTTTAACCTTCTAGGTCATCTTCTTCTTCTGTTTCCTAGCCTTTTGTGAAATCAGCTGCATGATACAACTCCATATCTTATATGTGAACGCCGACTTTTTCTTGGCTTGTTGGAAACATTTGCTCCTTCTCATGGACTTGTATCTTGGGGTAATGAAGATTCCAGATAAAAGAAAGTATTTGTGATTAATGTTCTTAGTTTTTATATTTCTCTTTACCTTATTTTTTTTTTTAAAGAATCGAATCGGACGAATTAAGAGAAAAAGATTAAATCTCATAAGAATTCGGGTTTAAACACGGCTTGATAAAGTCCCAATATCGGTAGGTTTATTCTGTCACCTCTTATGTCTAATAAAAAACGTACATCGAGTTGTAATAATGAATGGATGCATCTGCTTTGTTGCCACCTAGTGATGCATGACATCTCAGGGTAGTTTGATATGAGTATAGTGATCTTGTTTCTTGGCATGTTTTTATGCATCCACGGAGACAGATAGAGATATTCTCGGAATATTGCGTGGCTTGTGCTTTACCTTCTATGATGGTTGGATGAAGGAGGTCCTCGCATTGAGAGAGATCGTCTTGGAAAAGCTTGGGAGCCGAGCAGTGTCCTATCATCATAAAAAAAAAAAAAAAAACAATTTTTGAGTCTAGAAAAGATAATCGTAAAACAGGGGTTTTAGTCTAAAATGACGTTAAACACTATTTCGTGACTAAAAAATTTAGTCACTAAAACTTTCCTCGTTAATGAAAAATTGCAACTAACATAAGATTGATCGCAAAATTGACGATTAACAAATAATTTTGTCTCAAATTTGGCAACTAGATACAAATTGGTTGCCGAAAAACTCACGACTAACCTATCAAACTTAATAGCAATTTTTACGACTAATTTCAAAATTTTATTTGCGAAATGCATGGGCTCCACCGGTTGAGCTGAGTTGAAGTGCCCATAATTATAAAACTTAAAATATATCTATTCATCACTTGATTTCGTAAATTGCGACTAAAACATCATACTAGTCACGAAATTAGCGACTATACTTAATAACAATGTTCCCTCTTCGCGATCGAAAAAGGGGACCGTTTAAATAAAAAGAAAAAAAATCATAATCATAATCATAGTAAAGGATAGGAAATTGTTAGATTTCTTTTATTGGATCATTAAATGAATAGTCTATATTTATTCGCAAATTTAATGAATAAAGTTGACATTTTGTGCCGAATATGATACTAAGAATAGTTACTCCCTAAATTTTCAATCATTTTTTTGTTGTTTATGCAAAAATAATATTGGCGACTAACACCAAAATTTTGGTCTCAAAAATGGCTGCTAAAACTAATACTTAGTAGCTAAAATAGCTACCAAAAATCCTTTAGTAGCAAAAATGACTATTAAAATTATCTCCCTCGCTGAATTTTGCGATCAAGATTTGATCGTCAATTATGCTACTAAACATTTATTTAGTCATCAATTTAACGATTAAAGATGATTTTAGTCACAAAAAAGACGACTAATTTGTTTTAATCGCAAAATTGACGACTAATATGCTATGGTAACAAATATAGCGACTGAAGTTAGAATTCCTCGTGAATTTTGCCACTAAAATTGAATTTTGGTTGCAATTTCATCCTTTATTTTAAGTGAATATAGTCGTCACTAACAGCAGTCTCTTTTCTGTTTTCGCATCTCGCCCTGCAGTTTCCTTGATTCTTAAGATTGCTGATATCCATCATTCATGATTCGTACCATCCATTTTTTACCAGTCACAAATTTTTGGTCAGTGTAGTTGTACATATGACATATAGCACCTTTGAAACCAGGTAGGGATTTTCGCTTTGTAGTCCCGTCTGTCTGATATCCATGAGATAGTATCAACTGTCACCTTGGATTTGATTTTCCAATGGTATATCCGTTACGCATTTTTCCTTTGATCTCAAGTCACTGTTTGATCCTGTTTGTGTGACTACTGTGTGAAGTTGAGATGTGAGTTGAATCAGTATGAAACAGGGGATGTTGGGTACCGCTGCGGTGAGATTGATGCTCTGAAATGAATTCGAGTGACGGTTTTCATTGGTGAAGCTGAAAGAGCTGCTAAAAGTTTCAGATACTTCAAACAATGCTAATGTCAGTTGGACATTGGCTCTGATTAGTTTTTCCCGGAGGAACTGTCCTATTGACGTCGCCGTGATGTTCATCGTGATTTATGAGGGTGATAACGAACAATCTAGTCGTTGTAGTAACTTTATTCCATACTTCTAAGGTTCTAGGTAGGGCCTTAACCTACCAATTTTGTGAGTGACCAAGATCTCCTTGGCGATGGTAGATTTAGACGTGTGAACTGAACAGAATTGTAGTTGCCCTTGGACGAAACTTCTCAAGTGTAGAGCAGAAGGCAATTTGAAAAGTACCTACTTCTATGAAGTAGCTGAAAAACCGTCCTCGTACGTATCATATACTTTGTGTTTGCTCATACTTCATCACTTTAATGATCGAAATTAGTTCTTTGCAATCAGATCTTTCTTGTTCTGACAGAAAAAAAAACATCGCAGAGGACTCCTTGCGCACTTGGGAACTAGTAATTCAATCTGTTGATAAACCATGAACTAATGGAAGTTCATAGAAAGCATACTCGAGGGACTGCTGATAGAATGTTTAGAAAATATGGTTATTTCGGTATTAGTCGAGTACTATTCCTGTTGTCTAACTTCATTGTCTGCTAATCGGTGGTAACCTTTTATCAGTTAGTAAATAATTGGCTTTAACACTTGACAGAGCCATTAGTGCCTAATCCTGTCGAGTAGGCAAATATTTCGAGATCATGATAACCGGATTCATATATGTTCTGGTTCTTTCAAACTTATTTTTGGGTCCTTATCTGCCGCCTTGGGTAGCACTTTTTCATTCCTTTTTGGCATTATGTGTAACGTGCATCAACAGTCAAGAAAGGATGGCTCAGTCGTAAGCAACCCTTCACCCTCATTATGTGCTTAGGGGTCCGATATGTCTTCAGTGCAAAAGGAAACAGTCTTGCTATCGTATTACAAGGGGTAAGCCTTTGTTCATCATGTCCTCTCCACAATTAGTACTTAGCGGGATTGTGTAAGTTGTTTTGTTAGCTGCATCAACAGGTTTGTTAGAATATAGGAATATGACCGTTATAATATGACCGTTGTAAATATGACCGTTGTAATCATCCTATAAATAGAGGACTCTTATATAGGTTTTAAATATACACGATATATTATTTCAAATACATTTATCATGGTATCAGAGCCATTTTTGGCAAATCTTCGATTTTGAGATTCAATTTTGTTGGGTCTCGTAATTGTTTTTTCAACGCCCCAACACTGCCGGCCACCGCTTTGTGGCCAAACCCAACACTGTCGTGGAACATCCGCTGCCGTCGCTGCTAGTCGTGTATCCACCACCACCACCAAGCTTCCGCCGCCACCGCGCACCACGAGCCAACCACAGGACGACCTCAAACCCCATCAGAGGTCGCCGGAGTACACCATCAGAGCTCACCGGTCTCAAAGTTTGCAGTTGGAGCTTCAGCCGTGCACCACCACGGCCACCGCGACACCAACATCTCCGCCATTGCAGCCGTGCACTACCAAGGCGACATTGCCGCACGTCGCAGCCAGCCACTCACCACACACCTCTCCCTCTAGATCCAGATCTAGATCGACCACCGCAACACACCTCTTTGGTATTAGAGCCTATAAGGTTTGCCGACTTCGAAAAGCATTATATGGTCTCAAGCAAGCTCAGAGAGCATGGTATGCCAAGTTCCACAGTACACTCGGCCAACTTGGCTTTACCACTAGCTCCTATGACTCAACCTGAAGTGCTCTGCAGGTATTATTCTTCTTCTGTTATATGTCGACGATATGATCATTACAGGTGATAATATCTACAGTATTCAAACGGTAAAAGAGTTTCTTGCTGCATAATTTGAGATGAAAGATCTCGGAATGATCTTTTACTTTCTTGGTATGGAGGTCTCTAAATCCTTCACTGGTTATTATTTTTCTCAAACCAAATATGCATCAGATCTCATCTCTCGTGCTGGGATAACTGATGTTAAGACTGCTGACACTCCCTTAGAGACCAATGTCAAATTACGTCCAACTGATGGAGAATTATTGAAGGATCCCACTCGTTATCGTCAATTAGTCGGAAGTCTGATATACTTGACTGTTACTCGACCAGATATATCATATGTTGTTCACTTTGTGAGTCAATTCATGACATCACCACGATATACATATTTTGCTACGGTTCTTCGAATCTTATGCTATGTAAAAGGTACTATCTTTCACGGTCTGCACTTCTCATTCTCTTCGACCTTAGAACTGCATGTTTTCTCCGATGCTGATTGGATAGGTGATCCTACTGATCGAAGATCTACTACTGGCTACTACTTCTTTCTTGGTAGCTCTCTTATTTCTTGGCGTTGTAAGAAACAGTCCGTTCCAGTTCAGAGTCTGAGTATCATGCCTTAGCTGACACTACTGCTGAGTTAGTATGGTTACGATGACTTCTTAGCAATATGGGTGTTTCATTCTTCTCCAACACACCTATCCATTGTGATAGTCAGAGTGCTATTCAGATCGCGCACAACGATGTCTTTCATAAACGTACGAAACATATTGAGATAGATTGTCATTTCGTACGACACCACTTTTTTCAGCGGACCCTCTCACTCTCTTCAGTGGTATCGGTTGATCAGACTGCCGATCTCTTTACGAAGATCCATCCACCAGGACGATTTCATGCACTTGTGTTCAAACTCAATTTGGTCTCTTCAGAACAATCTTGAGTTTGAGGGGAGATGTTAGAATACAGGAATATGATCATTGTAATATGACCGTTGTAAATATGACCGCTGTAATCATGTTATAAATAAAGGACTCTTGTATAGGTTTTAAATATACACGATATATTATTTCAAATACATTTATCAAGGTTTTCGCTGTATGCCTGTAGGACCTAATTTGCGATAACATTCGGCATAGCTACAGGAAAAATAGTTTGCAGGGTTGAAAGCAATTAATTCTTCATGATCAATAGTAACACTACGACCTCAGTCGTTGACCTTCATGACTACATACCAGTTCTCATTTCGGCCCAATAGATATCAACTTAACTTGTTGATTATGTTCTGTAATGTAGCGAGCCCCTTCCTAGCTAGATGATGTTTTCTTTTGACACGAAACTCAATCTGAACTAGGCCGTTTCACTCGTGTTTTAACTTGGAACACACTATTTTCCGTTGATCTATGTTACAAACATTAATCATGCGAATTTCCTACACATAAGCTGTATTTCTTCTGTTTTGTTGCAGCTTTATCCTATTGGAATCGCTACATGCCGAGAAAATATATCAGGGATTAAAGGATGTGACATATATCAGGAGTTCAAGTATATGCTGTATAGCAATTGAGATTCAAGAACGATGTGCTAAAAAAGGAAAAACAAGAAAAAGGAATGATGTACTATTTTTAAGACAGGAAGCTGTTTATGAACTAACTAGAGCTGTGCTGAACTATACCTGCCGAAATAACATGTGAGATCATTGGGGGCCATCAAAGTGCCATAATGGCTGGCGGTTTTTGTTATGTATGTGGGCCTGATTTATGTTGAAGAGTTACAAGACTTTTCAGACAGTCTATTGTTAGACCGTGCAGTTCCACATGATAGTTTCTGCTATGTTTAGAATTAGGGTTTTTTCCCAATATATAAACATATATCACTGATGTATTCTGTACAACAACTTCTGAGAATAGCAAAGGTTGTGTTGGCGGCGACAGTGGGTTTTCTTCCCCTTGAGGGTTTCCCACGTAAAATCTGTGTGTTCTTGTTTTTCTCTGTTTCTTTCTTGTCTTGTGATTGTGTCATTACTCTCTGTCCAATCCTAACAACTTGTATCAGAGCAAGGTTCTTTTTCAACTGGGAGTAATGGCAGAAGAAGGAAAGTTACGAGTTGAGAAGTTCGACGGTTCCAACTTCGGATTTTGGAAGATGCAGATCGAAGACTACCTATATCAGAAGGATCTCTACTTGCCGCTCAAGGGCAAGACTAGTAAACCTACAGAGATGGAGGAAAAGGCCTGGGATACCCTGGATCGAAAGGCCTTGGGTGTGATTCGTCTCTCACTGGCACCGACAGTAGCCTTCAACATCTCCAAAGAGAAGACCACAGTAGATGTGATGAAAGCCCTGACACGGATGTACGAGAAACCATCGGCGTCAAACAAGGTATTCTTGATGAAACGGTTGTTTAATATGAAGAAATCTGAAAGTAGATCTATACAAGAGCATCTTAGTGATTTTAATATCATCACGAGTCAGTTAGAATCTGTGGGTATTACCTTTGATAATGAAGTACTGGCTCTTGTTATTTTGTCGAGTTTACCTGATAGTTGGGATGGTCTGGTTATGGCTGTAAGCAACTCTTCAGGGTCCAGTATTCTAAAATTTGAGGATGTAGTGGGAGTTCTTCTTGATGAAGATACACGAAGGAGAAACAACTCTCCTGGTGATGCTTCTGGTAGTGCCCTAAATACTGAGGAACGGGGCAGATCCTCAAAGAAGTCGAATGGCCGAGGAAGTGGACGCTCACAATCTAGAAGGGGTCAGTCAAGAGGCCCTCAGATGACTTGCTGGAATTGCAAGAAGAAAGGGCATTTCAAGCGTGACTGCAAAGCACCGAAGAGAAGGGTAGATGAGAACGACAAGGGCAGCAGTTCGGTGAATGTCTCAAATGAATCAAGTTCAGATGAAGCACTGATCATGTGTTGCAATAGCAAAAATGAATCTTGTTGGATAGTGGATTCTGGTGCATCGTTTCATGCTACTTCCAGCAGAGACTCTTTCCTTAATTATGAGAAGGGTAATTTCGGCAAGGTGTATCTTGGTGATGATGAACCGTGTGACATAATTGGTAAAGGAGATGTGCAGATAAGAATGGCGAACGGGACGTTGTTGAGTTTGCAACAAGTTAGACATGTGTCGAAACTTGCCAGAAATCTAATTTCGGTAAGCCAACTTACTGATGATGCGGGATTTGAAGTGAAGTTCACTAAAACTTCTTGGAAGCTCATAAAAGGTGCTATGGTAGTAGCACATGGTCAGAGAGATGATACTCTCTACAGAGTTCTCAATGAAAACTCCATAAATCTGGCCTCCTCTGAGGTCAGTACAAAGGTGTGGCATCAACGACTCGGGCATATGAGTGAGAAGGGAATGAAGGTAATAGTGTCAAAAGGAAAGCTAGATGGACTGTCATGTGTTGATCTGTCTCTTTGTGAAGGTTGTGTGTTTGGAAAACAGAAAGTTATCAGCTTTTCTAGAAAGGGCAGAACTCCCAAAGCTGAGAAGCTAGAACTGATGCACACAGACATTTGGGGTCCTTCACAGGTATCTTCCCTCAATAGTTCTGGTTACTATGTTACTTTCATTGATGATTCGACTAGAAAGCTTTGGATTTACTTTATAAAAAATAAGTCTGAAGTGTTTGAAATTTTCAAAAAGTGGAAATGTTTAGTCGAAAACCAGACAGGTCTAAAGTTGAAATGCTTGAGGTCAGATAATGGTGGTGAGTATTGTAGCAAAGAATTTGATGAATATT
>LIEC01009509.1:0-45883 GCA_001925005.1 Drosera capensis | reverse complement strand
CGGTTCCTCAAGAAAACAGCCCAAGCCCAAACAAAACATTATGGGTCATCGAGGCCCAAATCATCAACCACCAGGAACTCGTATGCCGACATCATCTCATGGACCAGCCCAAAACAAAGATAAGGCCCATCATAAAAAGCCCAAATCCCCAGCCCACTCCTTGTGACCACATATATGAATCACGTCCAAACCACACGCCTCCATTCTAGGGTTTTCATCTAGCGGCGGAAATGGTATCCCTCTCGCCTCTCTGTGATCTCATTCGATTTGATCGGATTCTGCGAGCCGTGGTTTTGGATTCGACGACGACGACGATGATAATGGTGATTTTGGTTTTGATTCTGATTTGTTACAGGGAAAGGGAACGGGGAGCTTTGGTAAGAGGAGGAACAAGACTCACACGCTCTGTATAAGGTGTGGTCGCCGCAGCTTCCATCTCCAGAAGAGTCGTTGCTCCGCCTGTGCTTTCCCCGCCGCACGCAAGCGCAAGTGTGAGTGCCTTTCGATTCGATTCAAAGTCTGTTATGAGTTGTTTCATTTGATATGAGTTTATGGATTGGATTCTGCTGTTTAGTGTGGTGTTCTTTTATTTTTGTTTTTTGTTTAGCGCTAATCATTTCATTTCTCAAAAGGAAATGTAGATCCCCTGTTACACTCTCACAGTCCCTTGCATATCAAAAAAGGACCATGCCTATACCAAACCTCCCATACATGTAAACTATGCCAACCAATCTTCTCTATTCGTCTAATGATCTCATTTACACTACATCGATTAATTCGGAAGATTCTAAAATTTCTTTCGCTCCAAAATTCGTAAATAATAGCAGCCACCATTCTTATTCTTCGTCGTGCCAGCTCCGTCTTCCCTGTTAAGACCTTCCCATACTATTCCCTCCATTGCACAAGATTGATTGCTTTGCATCTCAGCTTCAACTTGGTGAAGATAACCTCCCTGATCTGCAAAGTAAAGTCACAATGCAAGAACGCAGGCTGCACTGACTCAGACTCATGTCCACATAGCTCACATCTATTATCATAAATGATTTCACGATCATACAACCACCTCTTGGTCCTCATATTCCCATGCATAACAACCCATGTCAGGAAAGAATGCATAGGCAAGATGTCCTGTTCCCAAACCAGATTTTTGGTTGCCTCTTGAGTGAAAGATCATATACTCTCTTGGCATTAAAAAAAAATCAGCACCAGGGTTCATCATCAGTTAATCTCTCAAGTGTAATGTTGGAGTGGCTATAGGATAAGTTTTAAAAGTGACGTCGTGAGTTGTTTAGCCTGGAGTGTATTGCTTACGTGTTTTTGGAAATGTTGATTGATGAGGAGATATTGGGGTTGGTGATTGTGTGACAGAAATGGGGGACTAACTGATTTGTAATAGATCTAGGATGAAAGGGTAGTTCCTAAAAGGAAATCCCGAAGGATTTTTCTTGATGAACTGAATAGCCCGTAAATCCGGAGGATTCTTTAAATCAGTTTTTGTTGACGGGCTCACCACCACAAAATAGCTCGGCACTCAGCGGGTTTAGATTCCCTGACCTCTTCCTCTAACCTTTATTTTTTTAAATAAAGGGACAATAAAATGTAATAATGTTCAAAATAAATTCATATATCTACAACCAAAGAGTCAAGTCAAAAGCGATGTATTTAAAGGTTAAAATTTATCATAATAAGATGTTTATGTTAAGTGACATGATGGCGTAAGACAAGAGAAATGCCTCCATGATTTAATTAAAATATATATAGTCTGAAAAAGAAAATAAATATTTGATGTTAAGAAATATGGCAATTCTAAGATCAAACTTAAATATAGACTTTGAGAAAGAAATATTCTGAGGTTTAAATGGGAGCATTATTTTAATTTGTAATGTTTATATGATGTGAAAAGTACTCAAAGATATAGGCACAATATGGGTACACACCTATATTTTGATAACAAATAGCAGATATGTCTATATTTTGTTATGACGTACCGATTTACGGACCCTAACATACCCATGTCCTAATTCACGTACCGTGTAAACCTATCTCTACGTATTCTATATTTGAAACTCGACTTACTGCGTATCAATACTCATACCACGAATCGAAACGGACCAAGTGACCATAGTTGATAATGTGTGAGACATGTAACTCGGTTTCTTTTATGAATTTATTATTTTGATGATTATGTTTGCTTCATTTGTTTCATGTGTAGTATGTGGGTGTCCCTTTTTTGGGCATGCTGGTGTTCTGTCTATTGAATTCGGTTTTCGTTGAGCAACCGAATTTTCAAAAATCTCATGAGGGTTCATGTGAATTGTCTCATAGCATATGCGTTTAGTTACCGCATGCCTAATTTCACATACTTGAAGATGGGTTGGGTTCTACTGTTATAGCTGTAACCTTTTGTTTTATGGTACTAAATGTTTAGAATTTTGACCTTGTTGAAATAATGATTTTGTTAGATTCGCAATTTTATCATTTTCAATTTCATAGTTTGTGGCTCTGTTTGCCCCTTCAAGTAACAATGTCTTCAGTACTCAGTAGGTCAGCGGGTGTATGATGTTTTTTCTGTTTCTTCATGGTACTTTAAACAAAGCAGTAAAGTAAATGCAAGGTTTGCATGATTTTGGTACTGTCTGATGGTTCGATGGCACAGGTTTCTAGCTCCACCTTTTTAACTCCCCTCAATCTTGGTGTTGTGTGTATACTGTAGTATTTGGTTATTCTAAGGTTCCTGTTGCAATTTCTTCGGATAGGTTTCTTGAGAATGATTTGGTTTTTGCTCTGATGTTACCTCTTCTTTGTTATTTGTTTGTATTGCTCTCTTTGTAGAGGCTAGAACTTTTATTTTAGAATCATATGAAATGCTGAATTTAGCCATTTTGTATCGTTCATGCAGACAACTGGAGTGTTAAGGCAATCAGGCGAAAGACCACTGGAACTGGTCGTATGAGGTATCTTCGCCATGTGCCTCGCCGGTTCAAGACCAATTTCAGGGAAGGTACTCAAGCAACTCCCAGGAAGCAAGCTGCCGCTGCCTCTTAGGCCATAGAAGAATCTGCATTTTGCTGTGAAATGCTTTACTGTCTGCTTTGAATTGTCAGGCATTCTACCAGTTTATGTTTGAACTTAATGTCTGACTGAAATTTTCAGCAATGAGATGTTTTGTCACTGATTGGATGTGTTTGTTTACTTGCGAATCTATTTGTACGTCATGAGTTTACTTTGTGATTTGATGCTGTTTTATTTATGCCTTAATCAGTATCCTTTAGTCAATTGTTCTATTCAAGGGTGGATTATATTTTGGTGCGGAAGTGCCTCGTCTTTCAAACGTTTGTAGCCCATGAAATTTTCCCAATGTTCTGCTGTGAATTGAGGATGGACAATATTACTAATGATACTTGCCTACTCATCTTGACAATATTACTAATGTTACTTACCTACTCATCTTCTGTTTTAGAATCTGAACTGGATTTTGCCTGGTTAAAACCACTTTGTTATGAATTCATCATTACAAGCATGAAAATATTAAGGCATCTTCTCATTAGACCAATTGGTGCAAAAAAATTGTTGCTGATGGACAAGATACATCGTAATGGCCTCATCCTGTAGCCAGCGCACACATGTTAACATTCGATGGTTTAAACACAAAACAAGGAGAAAGCCCCGGGATAGGATCTAGCTCATTCCTTTGTATGAACAAGTATCACAGAGCAGTTACATCTGACATAGAATAACCCTTGACTAGAGAAAGACATCAGAACGGGATACAGAAACAATTTTACCAACTGGGGCATCTGGTGACATGTCTCAAGACTTGACAGTTAGGAATCATATGCAAGAAGCTGCCCCCATGACAAACGCTTCCGATCTCCATTAGCTTTCCTCACCAATATTTCTTGTTTATCATTTCTGATCACAATCTCATGACATGCCCTTAAATAAGGGAAGGGGATTGGATGCCCTTATGATCCTAATGCTTTAGCCAGTAATTCCGTAACTGGGCCATGTGGAGGAGTATCTCCTCACGGCCCTGATTTGTCACACTGCTTGTCATTATCCACGGCGGTGAAGAATGGAAGAACTCCTGTATCAACTTCATAAAGTCTTGCACATTTTCCTCGGGTCTCTTACCTCCATTCTTCCTTTTCTTCCTTTTGTCGCATTTGGTGAAGATCAGTGTCATTGGAATCTGCGAACAGAACAGAAGGTAAGCACACAAAAAGAAAGGTGAATCACAACAAAATGCGACAATTAGCCACATCTAGTGAATATTGGTCCAGCAACCACTCTCGAGCAAAACATGTTCATGGTAAAAAAATGTTTATCAGCACGGGATACTCTCGGTTACCATTTTCTCACACTTATAAATGTATATAGAGATAACCATAGGCACCACTGGTGCTTGGTAGTGAGAGATCAAAAGTCGTGGACCCTATTCTGAGTGAGGATCCATTCTCACCACAGAGGATCATAAATCCGCTAAGCGATCCATGGATGAAGCTTATTTGCCTCAACCTTGTACTTGTAGAGGAATTGATACGCCATAAAAAAAAATGGAATAAGCAGCATCAATGGCAGAGCAAATGACAAGAATCAAAGAGAGCAGCTCATGCTGGTGGTTGCCATATTCTAAGTAAAGGAAGTTTCCAAGATCGTGTAATGGTGAAAAGAGCATACCTGGATGCAGGCGATAGAGGACGGGACTAACCTGATTCTGACCCAGCCAACTAGCATACTCGAGATCTGAATTCCTTGCAGGAATGCTTGCGTCTACAAGGAGGAATACTGAGACCAAAGTTGATCTCTTGAGGAAGTAATCCTTGGTGAACCTTTCCCAATCTTTTCGAAGCGCCTGTGGTGCCACTGCATACCTATTTTATCAAGCACAAGACGGATGACATCACTGAGCAAACGTCTCCCTAGGATGAAGTGCAACTTTATTTCATTTTGTCTTTTTATACGAGATGCCAGCATTCTACAACCTTCTAAGCGTGCTTGAAGAATATTCAGTAAAATAAAACTGAAATAACCAAATTCTCAATGGACGGAGCTCACTTTGTTCTGCTAATTTAGTCAGGACTCATGAAATTGGTTTAGCATAGAAGCAGGAGAAATTGAAGCATAAATATACTACCCAAGCAGCCTAAAAGAAAAAAGTAAGAGAAGGCAAAAGCAACAGCAGAGAAATTCAACCATCGAGCCATGGCTATTCTCTATAACTGACTAGTACATTTTTTATATATATAACAGAAGCCAATAAAAGCCAAAGTCATTCCCAAAGCATTTACCCGAATCCAGGCAGATCGACCAAATACCAGCTATCGTTGATACGGAAATGATTGATACATTGTGTCTTCCCTGCAATTGGCACAGCTTTGCTAGTTAAGGAAACCAGTAAGTTATCGGAACAATATTTCATCAAATGCAGTAGCTGATGCGTATACTACTCAAGGGCAACGATGCAGGTCCGAAACCACCCAGGAAAGAAGCTACCATCTTTATGATTTCATCATATTTCGAAAATTCTAAAGTCACATCCTCACCTCTGAAGGCTAAGATCATGTATAGTAGAAGTCGTAGAAGATTGGCCCTGAAGTAACTAGACAAAAATTTTGCATGTTCTGAGCTAAATAAACTTCAAACCTAAGCTCATCAGACAGTAAAGCCCTAAATGCATCTAATCAGACTATATGCGAGCATAACCTAGGAGTTCCCGACTTCCCCGACAAGCCAATCCTGATACTGAACTATATTTGACTTGTCAGAGAAATTACCAATGGATGTATGTTACTTGGAACTCAATTTGGGTTCCTCATTCATTCTCAATTTTGATGTCTTGAAACAGCATAATCAATAAAAATGCAAAAGAACATCAGACGTAATGCACAATCTCACTCATAAGCACATATCAAACTAAGTGTACACTCACCCCATCCACCGCCTCGAGTTAACTCATTGGTTACATCCTAACACTTAAACCTACAATTATCATATCCCTCAACACCAATGCAATCCATGACAATGCATAACCAATCAATCAACAACCAAACCAAAAACCCAATACATCAATCCGCAACAACAATCCATTCCCAACCCACCAGGCTTCTTCGACGTAAGCGCGAGCTTTTTCCTCCGCACAAGCGAATTCAACAACGACGACTTCCCCACATTCGACCGCCCCACAAGCGCGAACTCCGGCAACCCATCATCGGGACACTGCTCAGCACTCACACTACTCTTCACAAACTCAGCGACCTTCACCTCTACATCCCTCGCATACTCACTAAGCACAATGTTCGAACCCTTCAAGATTCGAGCTCCGTCGATCGAATTGGGGTCGACGTCGGTGTCTGGTGGGATGAATAGGGTTTCGAGGGGTAATTGGAGATGGGTTTGATCTGGGATTGTGAGAATTGGAGGGGATTGAGGGGAATTGGGGGTTGTGGAGAGGATTGAGGTTATTAGGGTTTTGGGTTTTGGGAATTTGAAGAAATGGAGGGTTTGTGGTGTGGGGAATTTTGGGATTTGGGTGAGAATCATGGCTGCAAATGAAAAACGAGAAGATTGCGAGGACTGAGGTTGCAAGTTTGTGGATACTATTTAGGTGAAAGGAAAGATAGAGAGTATGATCTCAGATTATTAGCATTATGAATTGTTCGTCAGACAAATTGTCGATCTTGATGCCCTAATCGAAGTGGTAAAATAGATACGATGAGGTTTGAAATCATAAATCGTCTCATAATTGAAGGCGATAAATCCTTATTAGAAAAAAGATTTGATCTGAATGTTATGATTTTGTTTTTTAATGACAGTGACATTAATCCGTGATCAGTTATTATTGACACTTCTTTTTGTTTTATTTTTTTTTTGTTGAAACTTACCATTGGCACACTTGTTAATGAAGTCCCCAGGGCATATGTGATGATGTGAAAAGATTCATGAATAACATTTTCTTGGCCTTCGAAGTTTCGTCACAACTTTGAACGTCATATATTTTGTACTTTTTTCTATAAGTGTATTATTTGCTTGATGTTTCAAGTGGAAAGCTCCAAGTTAATCATATTCCTCGTACCCAAAATAATTATAATAAATCGATTATTCGTATTTATGAAGACGAAATTTAATTTATATATTGAGACGATCAAATATTATTTTTTTAAAATTTATAATGAAATATTAAAACCAAATCCAATCATGAGATATATATGTTGCTATAGTTATATCTTGATATCAAATTATAAAAAATGAGACTTCGATCATATGTTAAAATTGATATCAAATCAGAATTTAATTAAACTTGGTTTCAAATTTGACGCGAGATATAAATGTAGTTATAATTATCATGCCAGTATTTTATTTATTTATTTATTTATCTATATTAAAGTGAAATTTAATTCATCAATAAATACATAATTGAGTTTACGTTAACCCCATTCTGTTATAAACTACAATCAAACATTGAAATCATTGCTATATAACTGATGTCAAAATCATTTTTTGATGTCAAATTATAATAATAACTATACATATTTTTACTTCATGATTGAACTTGCTATAATGATTGAACTTACTTCATCAATTATGATTTCAAATTTGACGCGAGATATAAATGTAGTTATAATTGTCATGTCAATATTTTATTTATTTATTTATTTATTTATCTATATTTAAGTTGGATTTAATTCATCAATGAATACATAATTGAGTTTACGTTAACCCCATTTTGTTATAAACTACAATCTTTAACATTGAAATCATTGTTATATAACTGATGTCAAAATCATTTTTTGGTGTCAAATTATAATAATAACTATACATATTTTTACTTCATGATTGAACTTGCTCTAATGATTGAACTTACTTCATCAATTATGATTTCAAATTTGACGGAGATATAAATGTAGTTATAATTGTCACGCCAGTATTTTATTTATTTATTTATTTCTATATTTAAGTTGAATTTAATTCATCAATGAATACATAATTGAGTTTACGTTAACCCCATTTTGTTATAAACTACAATCTTTAACATTGAAATCATTGTTATATAACTGATGTCAAAATCATTTTTTGATGTCAAATTATAATAATAACTATATATATTTTTACCTCATGATTGAACTTGCTCTAATGATAATTTAAGTTATATATTACAACTTGATATCGATGGATTTTTTTTAGCATCGTTAAGACATAAAATGAAACTTCTTAAAATACATATTAAATAATATAATAATAATATTATTATAATTATCTTTAAACAAAGAAAGTAATAATTATTGCAGGAAATTGCATCAACTGGATTATCCCCCACAATATCTACTTCGAGTACAATTAATTAATGAGGCCTGCGGGAGCAAAACTATCAACTTGAAAACAGTTGATACAAAAAGGGGATTCACCATGCACATATAGGATGGGCTACTGTGCACTTGTAGGGTTTTTGCTTGTGACTTGTGATGCACATAGACAATGTTGACCAGTTTGGTACGACACAGTTGATTTCAGTAACAAATCGAACCTTTCCCTAGTAGATTGATTGTATCAACTTATCGATAATATTATTCTAAAAATGTATACATATTCGTAAAAAAAAAATTACACATATTCATTCCATGTGTATTTTTGGTTAGGTCATGCAGATCTTCAAGTATTTCTTAATATTTTTATTAGGTTTTCTTCAAATATCGATGTTTAATCTAAAATCGGTGGATTGGGTGAGAGTACACAACAAATTAACCAACAGTACTTCAACTTTTTGTCATGGGCAAATGGGATAATAATAGCAAGGCAGTAAATGAAATACAATCTAGGAACACAACTTGTTCTAGGATGAAATATGAACTTGACTTCTTGGTTATTGGGTTAAGACAATGCATAATTCCTTCTAATGTTTTTAGACTCCACAGAAAGAGACATCAATTGATTTTTTTTTGCGCCATGTTGTCTGCTTACTGATTTCCTATAAGATTCGGAAAGCATAACCAGTAACAAATGTAACGGGATTATGTCAAAGCCGAGAATTAGTCAAAGATTGTGTAATGATCTCTAATTATTTGTAATGATGAATAAAACATGAGCGACTTTATTTAGTAATCAGTTCGTATAGTCTTGTAGAGGAGTAAAACTTATTTGTTTAATTTGAACTGATTTTCCTTGACAAATTGTTGAATCCTACGAAAATACTAGGATGGGTATTTTCATGTTTAATCAACGGAGTTTTCGTTTTGCAACTAACAGAAACTATTATATATGACGTCGAAGACATTGTTTTCATGAAAGATTGAGTATTAATGGCGCAAAATCCCGTATCTAAAATTCATATGTCGTAATGATGAAGAATACAGTAGCGCAACTCGATTTTCAACTTGTTTGTACGCTACTGTATAAAACCCAAATAGACCAAAACTTATCACACTGTTATATGGTATATCGGCAAATCGGATTATTGAGACCTGAAGGTATCATGCAAGGAAGCCTAACAAAGAAGCTCATAGTCTCAACTTTAGCACTCTTCTTCCTCGCTTGCGATTCATTCGCTGCAATTCATGGTAAGTTCGTATTTCCTTTAATATTCGCGTATAATGATCTCCTCCCTCGCATGTATATTGTGCAACATATTGACTTTGAATTCGTCTTCATGTTTGGTGTCTATCTTGTTTCTATCCATCTCGTTCAGTTTTTCAGTTTGAACAATTACATACGTCGAACATTTTGGAATATATGTGTAAGTATTTTTGTCCGTTACATGTAACAGAAGATGAACCAAGGACTAATAGGTTGGGATCGTCGGATCATAGAGCAATTTTCGGAAGACATGGAGTGCACAACGACGGAAATGTAGAATTGAGAATCCCTAGCGAAGCTCTGTTCCGTGGAAGGCCATTGGAGAGGCTACTCAGGGCAGCTATGCCTCCGCCGCCGCCACCAGCAACTGGCACGAGTGGCCATCAGTTTACCGGAAGTGGCAATGCCATTTCTCCTCCTCCGCCTCCCTTTCCTTTTTGACGCTATCAAATCTACTGAAGCTAGCATCCAGTTTGTGTTAGATGGATCGACCTAACACATCCTTTTTGTACATGAACATATCAATATCAGCAGTTATCTAAATTAGTTTGAGATTGTCTGCTTGGTGAGCGTAGGAAGAAATGAATACATATGTGCAAATATGATGAATCGACATGTACATAGACCGAGTGTTGCTATTTTTGAAACAATCACTCTAGCCATATTTGGGTTGAAATCTGCGTGTGTGACCGCGACGTATTAAGTAAAAATTTGCCAAGTATAAATTGTCATGGCATCATCAATGTGCAACATCGAATGATCCTATAATGCTTGAGCAGTTTCAGGAGTTCATGCTAAATCTCCTATTTGCTGCTCAAATATGACTTTAATCATCAAAGTTCCTAAGCATATGACTGATTTCCAAGAACTTGATTGAGGGGTTTGATGAAAGAGCGCGATAAAGCATTAGATGATTCAGAAGCAAATCTGACTCTCAAATGCTTCAGCTTCCGAGGGCAAGGTGGACGCCGCTGCTCTCAATGGTAAAAGTCACAGGAATGTTCCGAATACCCAACTATAGACAGTTGCTCAGAAATTCTCTATCATACATCGAGTATAGATAATGTACGTATTTCATTGAAATATCAATGAATCAGAGGAACAGTTTTCAAGCAGACAAAGGGATATCATTTTTGTTCAATGTTTTCCTTTGAAACTCTCATCACATCATGTTTAGTGCTCTTCCCGTCTGTTTATAATGGAAAAAAACATACATAAATAATCTTTTGAATTGCTGTGACGACAATTATAGAATATTTAAGTATCGCACGTAACAGAGTTTGGAAACTAAGGTTATATCAACATGTCTTTTTTATTTTTTTTAATACGTTGTACTTCAGTACTCTACCGTGATATGGTTGATCAGTAGAGTAATCATCGAAGGCGGTCGATGAGACTTCCAGGCGTGATTCCTCCAGCTGTTGCTGTATTGTAGTTTCCTGCAGCAAAGGGAACTGAACTAAGGTAAGTATATATAGATGCGGCAACTTGCTTGGTCCACTAACCTATTCTCTTATTCATCTCACTTAAAACCCCCCCCCCCCCCCTCATTTCTCAATATACTATTGATATGACGGAAACTGTAACGATATGTTTTCTTTTTTAAAGAAATGCATTGGAACTAGTTAGTTCATCATCAAACGGGCCAGGCCAGGTCAGGCATATGGTTGTGTGTTTTAAGATTGGGGCATCGACCGTCAAGATGTCTAACTCTTGAATCGGCCAAAACGCTCGAAGCAAGAGTTCGAGTATTGCTCTCTATCAATTGGCTCACGTTAGTCAACTGACGTAGTTCGTAAATTGATCTGTTAATGCTCCTGCTGATCTTATTCCTTTTCTGTGTTAAGACTGTTAGCGAAGTTTTTGTTACTGAGTTCTTTTGTCAGATGTTGCTTGTATCTGAATGACCAGATCTATTTGTCACGGATACACCTAATAGTTTGTCCCTAAACCCCAAGTGCAAGTCTTCTCCTTTGTATATCATATTCATGACTGCATGTGAGGTGAGAACTGAGGAAGTTTTTTGAACCCTTTTCCCTGTGTCCTCACTCCCCTTGCACTTTAGCTGTCCGCCAAATACTAATAATTATGCTCCAGCTTGCACCATGTAATTCAATATCATATACTCCATCCCTATTAAAAAAATTATTAAATTTATTAAATTAATATATATTATATAAAAAATTATTAAACTCACATTAAAATTTGAATAAAACCTATAACAATATAAATAGATGATATGTTTCTCTGTCTATTACTAATTGGTTTTATTATTGAACCTCTTTTTTGGTACATGGTATCAAAATCAGATCCACACGTGTTGGAGTAATCGTCATACGTGTTTCACATCATCCGATTATCAGTATAAATTTCAAGTTCAAAAGAGACATTCGGATGAAAAGTTGGTAATTGGTTTTAGAAATGAATCTCATGTTTCTACATGTTCCAATAAAATTATAACATTATTCTATTTAGAAACGTTTGAACTGTCACGATAATTTATATATGTTATTTTTTATTGTAATAATGAATTTGACATTTGATTTGTGTGAACGAAAAAAAAAAGAAAAAAAAAACTGTCATTCTATTTGGTTGTTTCATTCATTTTGTCGAATTGACTCATTCCATTCCTAATCTTCATTCCGCGAATCCAAACATAGTATCATAGTATCAGAGACTCGGATTTCGCAAGTTGTGTGAAGTGGACTGTGTTGTGTTGCTTGCTTGTAAGGATGGAAGAGGAAAAGGGAAACAGGGGCAAGTGTTCTGTTGGGGTGGTATACACCTTTGAAAACATGCAAGCTCCCAGGAAAAGTACCATGCCCATGTCTTTTGTGGCTACTGCTACTGGTGACCACTTTGTAGCTCTGACTGGATCAAAAGCCAGCTAATTTGCAATAGGACAGGACATGAATCCACTAAACTAAGTAGAGCACAAGAAATGAATCATCACTACATATAGAGGGGTGCTAACCTCAACAGTCCTTTAGTGTTCCTTTTCATTTATATGAGAGCGTGAGATATGAAAGGGTGAGATACGAGAGGTGATTAACAATTACTCTGCACATATGTCAACTGCATCTTAATTGATCACGTAAGAAGCTCATGTTGAAAGCATGTGTGATGTTTTACATCGAGTTCACAGGTTGTTCAACGATGAATTTAAGTATTTATACGGAACATTCGATCGAATTTCAAATACTGATTTTATAAATAAAAAACAAGTGAATACTCAAATCTTTTTAAAATGATTAAAAAAAATTAGACAAACTATAAAAAAATCTCTTTGAAAATTTTATTATATTTTGTTTCCCTTTAAAAAAATCATGTAATTGCTATATGGATTTTTCAATATATAATATAAAATATTGCATACTATATAAAAACAAAATATAAAAGAAATTAGGATAATGAAATATAAAATCACCTTCAAACTTTCTCATGGAAATCCCCCGATTTTGATTTCCTGATTTCTTTACATGGTAAGAGTTAACAGTTGAATCTCTTGTCATATGATGACGGGGGGCGATATCCCAAATCACCTTCAAACTTTTGTTGTCATAAGTGGAATAACTATTGCTGGCATAGACCACACCAACGATTAACGTCAACAAAGCACACTACAAGCAGAAAACGACTCACAATATCGTTTTTTAACCACGCTGCTAATTCCCAAAAAGATGACCTCACCACCATCACAACCTTAAAAACACAGACTCACACTCCCCGACAATGGCCTCGCCGGCGACATCACCACCACCACTCCCCACCACACCGATAGGCCCAGCCACTTCCCCGCCGGCATCGTCCCCACCACCTGAAACAAACCCTAACCCACCACCACCACCTGACCCCACTCCACCGCCCTCCTCCGCCCCCGAAGCCCCACCACTTTCACCTCCACTTCATCCGGCGCCGCCACCGCCACCGCTTCTCCCCACTTCACCTCCTCCGGCAACACCACCACTTTCCCCTCCTCTTCCTACTCTTTCGCCTCCGTTCACTGAGTCTCCCACTTCACAGCCGCCACCGGAGACATCCCCTCCGCCGTCTTCATCCCCACCGCCTTCTTCATCGCCACCGCTTCTGCCACCGCCGGGCACAACTCCGCCGCCGCTGCCGACGAGCTCTCCACCACCATCACCGGCCGCGATTCCACCCACTCCGACCCCACCTGTTGTGTTAACTCCTCCCCCTCAGCCATCGCCGGTGGTGGTGGTGACACCATCTCCTCCCATCTCTCCCCACTCGCCGCCGCCGCCGTCATCGAAGACCTCGACAGAACCCATAGCTTCTCCTCCTCCTCCTGCTTCTCTTCGTCCTGTTCCGGATCCTCTGATTCCCTCTCCTGCTACCGTTGCTTCCCCGCCACCGCCGCCTGAGGGGACGAAACACGGTGGAGGGATCCCAGCATTGTCTGGACAGCCGCCGCCGTCGTCGTCGTCTTCACGGAATATACCGTCTCCGAATAGTAGTGATGGTGATGGTGGTGGTGGAGCAAGGCCTTCTCGTGTTTCGTTCGGGTTGGTGGTGGGATTGTTTGCTGGGGTGGTGGTGTTGGCGTTGCTTCTCGTGGTTTCGGTTTTGGTGGTGCTGTGTAGGAAGAGCAGGAGAGGGAGAGGGTTTGAGGGTGGTGGTGAGTCGGCGGGTTATGGCGGATTGAATTACATTAGATTCGAAGGCAAGTGATGGAATTTGATTTAGCAAGTCACAAATTGTTGCATTGATCGTGAGTTCTAAAGGGGTATTTTGGAGTTGATTTGTGGATCAGAACTAGTTGTTGGGCATAGACAAACGCTTCGTAACTCTCTTGTGAATGAAAGTGTTCGTGTTTTTATTTTACCACAATCTCCAAGACTTCGTCTCTTGTAGTTGTTTTGTTTATTGTGTGCTTGCTTTGATCTTCGATCTTGTTAGGGTCGGATCAATAGAACAAGCACCATGGTAGTCCTCAATACGATGTTATTGTCACCACTAAGATTGTAGTATGAAACCTTTTATCATGGCTGTGAGCCTGTGATATGAATGTCTGCAATGTGTTTTGCTTTTTGTGATGTCTTAGTAAGATTTCTCCCCATTTCGCTATTTGCTTGTTTCCAAGGTGCCTGTGGTTTATGAACTACAGAATGTACGTCTGCTAACTTTTCTCGGGTATGCTAATTGGTTTTGTTTCGCCCGCATTATTATGTTTACTAACCAGTTTCATTCTTTCTTTGTTAGTTTAGATGGAAACTTGCAACCTGGGCAGTCGAAGAGCACTAGGCCTTATCTGGTCTCTGCGACATGCCAAAATTCCGTTCGTAGTTCAGAGGGATCACCGCCTCAGATGGCTGTCAGGGATCCTAACCGCAGTGCTGCTGTTGTACCATCTTTTGGTACTTTTTCGTATGAAGAGCTAGTGGCAGCCACTGATGGGTTTTCTGAAAGCAATCTCCTTGGACAAGGCGGTTTTGGCTATGTTTACAAGGGAGCCCTTGGGAATGGGAATCAAGTAGCTGTCAAGCAGTTGAGAATAGGAGGCAAACAAGGAGAGCGGGAATTTCAGGCCGAGGTGGAGATTATTAGTCAAGTGCATCACAGAAATCTGGTTTCCTTGGTAGGATACTGTGTTGCCGGGGCTGACAGGATGTTAGTTTACGAGTTCGTCCCAAACAAGACTATGGAGTTTCACTTGCATGGTGAGCAACCTGTTATGGAATGGGGCACACGGATGAAGATCGCTCTTGGCTCAGCTAAGGGGTTGGCTTATCTTCATGAAGAGTGTAAGTTCATTGACCACTATTCATTTTGATCTCATGACTGCTCCACAGACATGTTCTTGGACGGCTAGTTATTGTTTGCTTGTTCCCTGTGATATTCACGTGAATGACTTAAGCCTGTGTGGTTACTGCAGGTAATCCTACCATCATTCATCGAGATATCAAGGCGGCTAACATCCTTCTCGACTTCAAATTTGAGGCGAAGGCAAGTTTTATCATATCCAATCAATTGTATAATCTACTCGTTTGATTTAACTACTTAACCTCCATGCATATGGCTGGTGGCCAGGTCAGTGACTTTGGATTAGCTAAAATATTCTCTAGC
Source organism: Drosera capensis (assembly GCA_001925005.1). Classification (NCBI taxonomy): domain Eukaryota; kingdom Viridiplantae; phylum Streptophyta; class Magnoliopsida; order Caryophyllales; family Droseraceae; genus Drosera; species Drosera capensis. The sequence continues at coordinate 30,229 of LIEC01009509.1, read as the reverse complement.
CAGGATACATCAATTACTCACATCACAACCAGAGTGGTCGGTACTTTTGGGTAAGCCAATCTTGTGTCCAAGTTAAAGCAACTTCTTTTTGCAAAAATTGTTTGCTCAAGTTCCAATTATGTTAAAACAAGAGTGCAAGTTACATGCTTTTTTTCCTTTTCTTTTTCTGAAAAGGTAGTTACATGTATATTGTTTGGCCCTGAAACTGTCATGAGCTGAAGCTTTTGTAGAACTTGATGCTATGGCACACAGAACTCGAGATTCCCATTTTTAATCTGCACATGTGTGACGATTTCAGGTACTTGGCTCCAGAGTATGCATCAAGTGGAAAAGTTACTGATAAGTCGGATGTTTATTCTTATGGGATTGTGCTACTGGAACTCATAACTGGTCGCCCACCTATCAGTCGTCCCCCCATCAGTGCAGCTGAGTCTACCGCAGATGGAAGCTTGGTCAATTGGGTTAGTTTATTTGTGATTTGAGATCTGCAGTTGCTATCATTTACATGTTCATGACGATCTTGAAGTTTGCATGTTAACTTTCTAGACTATGAATCATGTTCTGCCTTGGTGCATACTGTGATGTCATTAAGCCGCCAACTGAGTGTTATATATTGCTCCAGCAAGAAATAATGTGAACTTAATGTCCTAGACGCAGAACATAATGTGGGAGTGTGTACCCATTCCAGTTTTCTTAGCTCAGTTTCTCTTGGGACCTTGGGTTCCTACTAAAAGTTGCTATTTAGAGAGCATACATTTTTGTTATTGTTTTCTTCCCCAATTTTGAAGCTCCTGTCTTCTTCACAGGCTCGGCCATTGCTTGCTCAAGCTATTGAAAATGGAACTCTTGATGGTCTGGTTGATCCAAGACTGCATAACCACTATAATCTGGAAGAAATGCGTAGCATGGTTCACTGTGCTGCTGCTTGTGTGCGACTCTCTGCCTGGCGTCGACCAAGATTGAGTCAGGTAAGCAAGAGTTTTTTTTATAATGAATTAGATTTTTCACACATAATGGCGGATGTCTCAGGGCTGTTCCTTGAAGTTCTTTATTTGTCGTCTCCCTCTCCCATCATGGACTCTACTAGCCATAGCCTGTATTGAGGGAACTGCCATTCACTTTCACCTAGAAATGTCTTCTAGAAGTTGGAGCCATGAAGACCCCTAGGAAGTCATCCTTCTGCAGTGGAAAAAGCCTGAAAGGCGTCCTGACACTGGGTTTAGTGCCTCTGACTTTAACCTAGCTCTTCTTTCCACCATTCAGGTCGTTCGTGCTTTAGAAGGAGATCTCTCACTGTTAGATCTCAGCAGTGATGGCATCAGACCTAACCTTGGTCCATCCCGGTTTCCATACGAAACCTCCGATTCAGAAACTTACCAGCACTCAGAGGGTATGAAGTTGTTGAGAAGCGCGCTGACTACTGATGGCTATGTCGCCGATGGTAGTAGGTACAGCGGGACTACCAGTGAATATGGCCTCTACCCTTCAGTTTCTAGCATCGATAGCCAGCACGCGATGTCTTAGAAGCTGATTGAAAGCCAGGTTCATGGCCTTATCTGCCAAGGATTTCTAACCATAGTGCGCGATTGTCCTTTGCCGGATGAAACTCGGGGCTCAATTACCGCCTTGGAACAGTTCATTAACGATGGTCAGCTTCACTCTAAATCTTTTCCTGATAAATGAGACGCTCTGATTCGTGTAGATCATCTTGACCCTACCCTTGCCTTGTATTAACAACGAAAAACTACTGAGCTTATGTGCCTCAGTGCAGTTTAGGTTGTTGTATTAGGAGCGATTAGTATGTATATTTACCTCAGAGCTAAATTGTATTGCAGCACAGAACGAATTGTATTATCAACATTCTTTTCATTCAAATAGCGGCTAGAGTGGCCTCTGTGTTTTCAGTATGGGCTCACTCTCCATTGTTCAGACCATTGCATCTGTACGACTCAAGATAACCCTAAACATACAAATGCATTGAGTAATGACTCTGTGACCGTCATGTCGATGACTTGGTAACAAACATCGACATACAAAATATACCATTGATGGATCCAATAGAGTCACATAGTCGGACTCCTCAGACCTCACAGGAAAAAGAAACTAAACCTCTAAACTCCCAAAAGCAATCACAATGGTATCTCTTATTTTGGAGTTTTTGACTTCGTAATCCTCCTGAGATGAGGCTGAGTTCCAAATTTTGGGTGCAATGGTGTGTAAGAAATTCTATCAAATATAAAGAAAATTGATGTTAAGACTCACCAATTGGAGTTTGGTGGTGAGAGACTCAAGTCAATACAGATCATAAAATGTTGAAATCCAAATAAAATCCTCAATAGAACTCATACTTCAAGTCTTAAAAAATATCGAGGCTCTCAAAAAATGCTTTGCAGTTCATTTTTTGGAGTTTGGCTACACCGAACCGTAGTAGATGCTCTAACCAATTGGAAGAGCGCTCAAGAAACAGATGTAAGTATTTGCACAAATATGGATGAAGGCCAGAATCCAGAGAGTACTAAACCATCTCACGATTCAAGCAGAGTTGTAGAAAGCATGATTTATAAACCATCTCACGATTCAAGCAGAGTTGTAGAAAGCATGATTTATAAACTCTGTAACTATGAGAAATCTCTTCAAGTACGAAAGGCAGTTACAATGTTATAAAGAACATCTAAAAGAACTCAATGAACATTAGAACAGTGCTGCTGGCACGACCTTGTTACAGGAGAAAACCCTGGAACCTAGGTCGGAATCACTCACTTGAAAATGAAGCCAGACTTCATTACTCTACTATCAATCAAAATCACGATCAGGGTTGGAGATCACCCGTCACAGTTTCCAGGACACACCAAAAACCGATCTGGAACCAAAAAAGTACATGAAATTTACCAGTTTTCTTCTGTCCTCAGCTTTCAATGGACCGAACCGATAAAAATTGGCCGAGTATGCTAAACCACCTTAGCTTGTTTTTTCCTTTGCACCAAACTGGGAGGTGATCCATTGTTTCCAAGGAGCATCTTCTTGTTGTTCGAGCCACGACAAGAAGCAGCTATCCAACAAGCAGAAGAAATTGACATAGAGAAGTTGGTTCCTCACTGGAACATATCGGAAATTTGCAACCTGAACAATTGGCCATATGCCACCTTCCAAAACCAAAGCTGGGAGGAAATCCCTTTTGACATCCTCCTTTATCTGAGGAGCCATCTTCCCATTAGCAAAGCCCATGTAACTGAAGAATACGAGCAAATCCAAGGGCCCAAAGATAATCCCATCAAGAGCAACTTTGGTCCCCACGAACCGGGTTGAGTTCGGTTGGAATTTAAGTCGATGGCGTATAAACCTGTCAAGTCCTTCATACCTGCACCAGAATGTAAATGGTATCTATATTGAGTGATAATTATTTTATCCAAGACAATCAATGAATAATATAGTCCAAGGACAAAGCATTGCCCTCGTCTTTCAAACTAACAGAGGGACTAACGTTGGTTTTGGCTTACATTATCCTACAGAAGAAAAGTCTCACGAGCTATTGCTTTTGATTTCATATGTTGTTTAGTTTTTTGTGGAAAAATATTACATGAAAAGCAAGCTGCACAAGCAATTGATCATCAAGAATCATTGAATCGAATGCTACTCAGAATAACACTGCCACATAAACTCTGAACTTCAAGAGTGGCTCAACCCCATTACCTACTTCCGATGCCACACGGTAAAGAGGGTTACACAGTATCGTATTGATATAATAACTGAAGAAGTTCAAGTTTTAATGCAAGGCTATATATTATTCAGCTTCCCAAATAGTTACCAAAAAAGATAATAGAAGAGCAGAAACAAACATTGATTTGTAGTTTTGTACTAGGTTAGTTCGTGCTAAGTGATTATTCAAGCTTTCTTGGTAAAAAATACTTTCACTCCAAAATCAGGGCAGATTACTAACCAAAAGTGGCCCACGGGTCCGACGAATCCGAACCCAAACAAGCTCGTAGCAGCAACTCTTTTCCAATTAATTCGTAACTCCTTGCGGTCATCCTGTTCAATGGGCAAAAAGGATACCTCTTAATACCCAGGAATGGGTGAAAAATGAAACATGGTTGCAGTAAGTAAACCAGTGCTTATCTGATTTCAACTACCATTAGAGAGATAACACCGGGCACATAGTAACCAATCAACAACTTGATGATTCACAAACAAATCCGCCAAGGTGCAATAAAAATTACAAACTCAACCAAATCTGTCTATGAGGTTACCATAAAACAGGCTAACATATCTAATGACTAATATGAAACAGACAGACAGTTGAGTCAAGGATCATACTCAGAAAGCAACACCTCCCACAACAGTGTACAACGTGTATTACACGAGAAAATCAAAGATAGTTTAGCTACTTGGCAATAATATGATGCAAAACAAAATTTGAAATGTGACTGAGGAGGGTAAGAAGCAGCCTAAACATTTCCAACAAGCAGCAAACAATACTGTGTTTTACTCTAGTCTTATGGATCAAAGTAACCAGGTCCAGAACAAGAATTATTGCCTAAGTACATATCTCGCGTCTATCTACAACTGAGTCCGAGATGTTACATTTGGTACCATAAACTTCTTAACTCGCAGGAATTTCACCAAAGTTAAAGATCAGAATCATATAAGCAATAAAATTTGGCACTCGAACAACAGAAACTCATCCCATTGACTAGAATGAGATTAACTGGCTAAACACATTGGTTCGTTCTGTCTTTGAACTTTATGAATACTAGTCATCAATAAACTAGCCGATAGCACACGAACCAAGTGCATATAGGAACCACTATGTGCTCGTCGGAGCAAGAACGAAAATGGTTTACGAGATGAGCCAACTTTTCCTCTCCAAAGAAATCGGCAACAACTCCGTCCTCTCAAACCCTAACCCCAACACAACAAACGTCAACAAGAACACTACAAGCATACGATCTACCGTGTCTCACAATCTCCAAACCCTACAAATGCCTAAACCCATCGACACACACAACCCCAACAACAAATCAAGCATACCCACTTGCCCAAACACCACAAAACACAATCCCAAAGCCATCAACAGCCAAACACAAACAATGATTCAGATGAAACACAATCCCACAGCCATCAACAGCGAAACACAAACAATGATTCAGATGATATGATTAGAACTGACAGCAAACTGTCGATGACCCTTGAGGGTGAGATGAGTGATGGACTGAGCAGCAATATCACCGAATCCCCAAATCAAACCGGAACTGATCATCTGGGTCTTCACTGGATGAGTTGCCAAGCAATTCTGGTACCATCTCCACAGCCTCGACATTCTACTCACCCCCTCACAAAACTCTAATCAAGGAACTGTGAATCTTGTTGTTTGTTCTTGCAATTGGGTCGTTGAATTTTGCAGATGGGTATCAGTGGAGGATATACTGGTTGGGTTTGAGTCAAATATACAATGGTATTTTATTCGGCCATGGAAATGGTTTACATCGACTGACGCAGAATAGTACAGTATACAGGGGGAAAATGGCCAACGGCAAGAACGACCGAGAAAGTCAGGCTCACTTGGACGGTTTCGTATGGGTTGTTGTTGTTATTAATTGATGAAATTTATTTTTTGTTAAATTTAATTTTATAAATGGATACAATAAAAATATAAAATAAAAAAATTGATTTTATTTTTATTCTTTTTTCTATCTCAATAAATATTCAAGATTTTTTTAATAAAAAATTATTTTATTTTGAATAATGATTTTTTATTTTCACAATTGATTTTTGATTTGTTATTGATTTTGAATTTCATAATTTAAAATAATAATATCAAACAATCTTATGATTGTATTAATATTGACTCGAGAGAAACTTAATGGGACAAATAAACTTTTGATTGTATTAATAGGTCTTTTTTTATCCTTTCTTAGATTGAAATTGCCGAAGCTCCGGTTAATGAAGCGGGACTGAAACTGCAAACATGTGAGATTTCATTTCATTTCCAAGTGAAAACAAATATAATATGATAATTTTGTTTTGGTTCCATTGCTTATGCGCATCAAGTCTCCTGTAGTCTCAGCTTGTGTTTCTCTTTCTCCTGATACAGAAGATTCCTTGAGTCTCCTTCGCCGTGGAAATCACCTTTTGAGTCTAGGATGAAGGTATCCCTATAACTCTTCCTTTTTTCAACCGTGTATTCCACTACGTGTGACCAGCTATATTGATACGACGATTTGTTTCAATACACGCCTGCATATTTACGTGTTGTCTATAGGCCATCAGAACCCCGTCTTCTATTATGACCTACGACAATGGTCCTATGTAGGTATTCAAGTACCATAGCTAACATATGTGGTACTCTCTCGGATTGTGCAGGACTGGCTGCGTTGGCTTAGCCCAACAGAGAGAAGTTAGGACGCTCTGGGACTGATGCGACTGGTAAATGAGCTGAGCGCAGATGAATATGCAAATGCGCGAGAAGTCCTTGGAAATGACACTCCCAAGATTATACTCAGGCAGAAAGGCCACTCAAATCAGTGTATGGAACAAGAGAACAATGATGTCAACGTTAGAAAGCAAGGAAACTAACTGCTTTCGTCTTCAATTGTTTCAGTATGTTGATCCATTTCTTCATTCTCAGCTGCAGGATTTTCATCATAGTCAACGTTTTCCTGACACGGGAAAATCGACTACTCGGCTGAACCTGTTGTTTGTTTGGTATATTTTGCGTAGGATTTTTGTCAGCCGGAGCGGCGTACCCTTGATTTCAGTGAATGTGTAACACCAGGGAAGAAGGGCAAAACAGGCGGTTCCATAAGCTGTCCGTCAAGTCCATTGAGTACGCCGTCCTCTTGGCTGAAACATTACCCATAGCAATATCAGGAGCTGATGGTTTGATTCAATAACTAACGGTGGGATGCCGGGTAGGTTGGCCGAGGGGAAATCAATTGGCGGTGATTATCTTTTCCTGAGTGAAAAAGTTCAAAATAGCAAGACCTGGACAGGCAGCAGACATCTTCGTGAGTCAGCATTGTATTGTGCTTCACAGGAAAAGAAAAAAACATCATATTCCTTTTGTTCTTTGTTCATTCGATAAGTGCAAGTCTGACAGAAGGCTGATATTGAGCAAAATAGCTTCCGTAATCAGTCGTTAATTCATACCTGATGTATCAAATGTCATTGATATTCAAATGCAAGGGTAATCATGTATAATCAGATTCAGTCTCGCAGTTCCTGTCATATATGTATGCATACAACATTGTTATTGATGATTCTCTTCGATTTCATGACCCAATCCTTGGTACATAAAAACATCTCTTCGATTGCTCAGAACTTCGCACCAGAAGAAGCTCATGCCATTTGCAACGTCCCTCTCGGCTTATCTACCCGTAGTGATGGGTGGTACTGTTTCCTCGAAGAGAACGGTTATTTCTCAGTGAAAAGTGCATATAATATTGCTTATCGCCATTGGTTTGGTCACCTTCAGGATGTGACAGAGGACAACCACTCTTGGAGACAATTATGGCAGCTCGAGGTCCAGCCGAAGATCAAAATGTTCTTATGGAGGGCTTGTAATGATTTCCTTCGACCAGAGTAAACCTCATCAAGCAAGGTATGCCGATCTTTGATGGTTGTCCTTTGTGTGATCATCATACTGAAACAGCTATGCACATATTTGGAGGATGCAGCTATGCAAAGGAAGTGTGGGGAAATCACGAAGCGAGGTTACAGCTCCCTGCTGAAACAGAAAGCTTTCGCCAATGGTTTTTCGAGACGTTGAACAGATACAATAGAGATGTTATTGCTGGTTGGTCCACAGTGCTTTACAATATTCGGTAAAATCGAAATGCTCGGATTCATGGAAAACGGATGGCACCAGCTGGTTTGCTCTTCTGCTTATCGATTAATAGCTATAAGGAGTTCACTAAAGCATGTGCAGCAGCAAAGATTAAGCGTCATGCAGGTGTTAATAGAAGCAATGCCAGCGTGAAGTGGAAGACGCCCCCACCCGGCTGAATAAAAATCAATGCAGATGCAGGGAAGAAAGCTGCCAAAGCGATGAGTTTAGGTGCTGTTCTTCAACATCATGAAGGGAATATAATGGCTGCAGTTGGTAATAATGTGGTTGTAGAAGAAATGGCGATCCGGCTTGGCTTAGAATTGATATCTGACTGATGTGTGTGAGATTTACGATCCTACTCGATGCTTCATATATCGCAGTTTATCAATCTCAGGTCAACAGGTACAAATAACTACTGAAATCGAAACAAACTGAACAGCTCGAACCCAAAGTATCATTTCTCCAGTACTACAAGCATTGAGGGTATACATTATACTTTCAGTAACTTCAAAGGATGGAACAATCCATGCGTTTTACACAAAACAACAAATGCAAAAGCTGATGGAACTATATTCTTTATGCAGATATATTAATCTAAGTACAACATAGTAGATGCCAACCGCGAAGACCTCACTCCCGGAACAAGGTGACACGGGTGCTTATTTTTCTTCAGATCCGCGGCTGGTGTGCAGAACTGCACGGGAAGCAGGGTTGTATAACAAGATGGCTGTTTTCTTCTATCTGATGCGTGTAACAGCTGTGTGTATGGCATCTGCTAGATGAGGAACAGTCTTTGAGCTGAGGCCTGCCATGCTTATCCTCCTGCATAAACAAGAGTTGTTCATACTTGAATGTTTGTTGAATATGCCTAACTGTCTGAATAAAAACGCGGACCAAACGCTATGGTTTTCAAAGAAGCAGCGGCATCAGATCAAATTTTAGTTCATGACTATATGGTTTCTAACAGAGAAAGCCACCACTGCACACCCACCACCAACGTAAACCAGATTAGTTGATGTAATCGAACTAAATTTTTTGCACAACTTCTATGCCTCCAAACAACATGCAGTACAGATATTCCTCAGTCATATATGCCTACCTGTAATAGACAAGCTTGGTTGTTGAACTTGAGGTAAAAGAGCCATAAAAATTCAAGAAAATGAAACAAGCAGGTTTAATACGCTTCAAATGAAGGCGCTCTAGGCCAACACAAGTAGCACAGACAATCAACTTCTATATGCATATCTCACGCATTGAAGTATAAAAACTGCTCCTTTTTCATGCCAACTTACATATAACGAGTAATTTATACTACGCAGAATTTGCATATCAGTGCGTTACTCCCAACCTAGCCTAGACTATGAAAGCTTTTAATGACATTTTTCGGGAGAGGGTAGAGTCACTTACCCGTCAGATGTCATGTAGATGTGGAACTCTTTGGTCATAAAAGAAACTTGCTCAGAGTTTAATCCTGTGAAAGTGAACATGCCAATTTGTTTGATTATGTGACTCCAGTCACCAGGCGTCCCTGTCAAAATCAAAAACTAACATATGAGTTGGATGACAGCAACATATGATACCCTGTAATGCCACAGTTTTTTCAGAGTCACATTCTTCGCACACGAGCAGGAGGTCAGTCTAAATACTGACTTTAATTTCATCACTCACTACTGTATGAAAATCATAAAGAGATCAGTGATCAGTGGGTGGTAAAATGCAGCCAGGGATACACAAGGCTAAAAAATCTTTCCAACATTACAAGTTCAACAAGATGCGAACCGAAGAGTTTCTTTTGCAGACAAGTAAACAACTAGAGCAAATTGATGGTGTCTCACCTCTAGCACGCAAAGCTTCAAAGAGTTTCTGTCTCATGCTGATGATACGATCTGCCATCGCCTTCAACTCAATCGTCCATTCATGGAACATAGTGCTGCAGGTTAACATGGTGCACAGTGTTTTGGTGATTTAGATCGTTCTAAAAATAAGACAAATGCCTTATTTGTGTACCATGTTATAGTTTCAACTTTTAGCAATACCCTAAAACAGAAAAAATATCCATGAGATAATAGTTTCTGTCTTCCTCACATGATGTCTTAAACATACATGAGATTCAGAAAACCTCATTCTAAAACTCCAAAAACTATAAGTTAATTGTGTCCTTCATTTATCCTTAATTTTTAACCTCCGCCCTCATTCTACACATGCTGATAAATCTTTGTTCATCCTAAAGGAATCGGCACAAAATTGATCATAATCTAGATGCGTATGCCATCACATGAAGCCGGCGAAACTTTGCTAGCCACTCCAGTTATTTGAATATGATTATTTGCACATTCAACTCAAAAGTTCATTCCAAAACAGTCAAGAGCCAATAGAAGTTTACAGTAAATCTAACATTTAAAGAAGGGCAAAAGTTAAACATTAATTCCAATAAACATAGGCATCTTGTGCTACTATTTATATAAATTATGTTACAAAGAGCAGAAACCGATTTACCTGTCCCTGAGAATTGTAGCCACAATTGATGCACCATGTAGGGGTGGATTGGAGTACATGGGCCTTATTACCAGCTTAAGCTGGCTCTCCACTCTACTTGCCACATCAGCTGTCCCGCAAACCTAATTCATAAAGAGCAAGTAGAGCAATTATGTACCAGGAAGTATATGATGAAACTAAGTGGAAGCCAGAAGAGAGACAAGCACAGGAACAGCACCAGACTGGAAGGTCAAAATTTTTCAATGTCGATAAACGATTTAAAGTTACAATGTTTGTTACTAAGATGTCATAGTAACGCCAGAAACAATTAGTCTCACTCACTAAGTTGCTTGCCCAAAATATAAAGATAAAGAAACTTATGAGATAAAAAAATGTAGTAGCATTTTTAATTTTCCAATTCAATAACATAATCCAGAAATATTCATGACTGCATCAAAGCCAAGGTGAAAATAAATAAACAAATAAATACGACAGATAACTTCAAAACCCGCATTTCACATCGACAGTGTTCTACTCTCCAGAACCAACCACAACTACAAAACATCACACAAGATTTTAACATTGGAACAAGGGGGAAAATGAATAGATGACCTACAATGCTCAAAGCACCAACACGTTCACCATAAAGCCCCATGTTCTTCGCATAACTTTGAGCTACAACGCATGCACCACCATCAGATACAAACATGCGGACAGACTCTGCATCTGCATCTAAACTGCCACTAGCAAATCCCTGCACATCAAAATAGCAGATAACCATGATCAGTTTTGTATGTCGTATGTCGCTCTTCAGAAACTGATGCATTCCAACTCCATGCATTACTTAGCTCCCTGAATGTCTGAGCCAATAAGGTGCTTTGTAGGTAATATCTTCGACGGTTTGTCCCGCAAAATGACTACATATAGCACATAAGCATAACCATTAGAACTTCAGTTACCTGATAAGCACTATCAAAGAATGGGAGCAAACTTTTTGATCTAATCAACTGCCTAATCTGATCCCACTGTTGAAGGGTTGGATCAACACCAGTGGGGTTATGGGCACATGCATGAAGAAGTACGATTGCACCTGATGGAGCTGAACCCAGGTCTTCTAACAGCCCTGTTGCAACCAGACAAGAAATTGAGTTATCGTGAAACGGATAGTCATGCAGCATCACAAGCAGATAAAATTAAAAAACAGATATCGTATTTGTTGAGAATGCCCAGCTTCAAACTGTCCCCACAAAGAGGAACATGCAACTAAAACAGCAAGGGAATCAGAAAATAAGTTAATACGAGATCTAGAAATTAGTGCACGAAAATATCACATTCCCCAAGAGAGAGATTGGTGATTCACGTATAATAGCAGGATTCTGTTATAAAAAGTAAAATGATGGTTTTCGAGCTGGGGATAAAATGAACTAAGACAGAGTTCTCGTGCACTTTATACCGAATCCAGGGACAAATTATCTGTATCTATATCAATCAGTGTTCTGAAAGTCGGTCTAGACGGCCGACGAATCGGCCGACTAGGTGGACTAGGCGAAATCAGCCCACAACAGCCCTAGGAATGCCTAATCGGTTCATCTAGATGGTGTGGATGATTAGTCGGCCATCTTGGTCCATCTAGGTCTGACTGGACCCGCCTAGATATGTCTAAAAAAAATCATTTTTTAAAAAAAGAACTTTTTTGTAACGAATGAAAATTATATCATAAAAAAACACCAAAAAGAAAATAAATGATTAGGTTGCATTCTTAGATTCACGGTCCTTTCCCAATTCATTTCAATTTTCAAAGGCACTTTACAATTCATTTCAATTTCCAATGGCACTGAATTTCATCTCCCTTATGTGGGGAGATTCTTAGACTTTGAGTTGTTTTATTTGGACCTTCTGCCCGTTCGTGCGTTATCAAATGATGTCATTATTTCTTAATTGATCTGCAAGTGCTTTATATCCTTATACGTGCAGGTGACAGTGTGCAAATATTATATTGTATACCTATGTATCAACTCTATTATAAATGTGACCGCCTAGAAATCCGATGAATTCCCGCCTAGCTGTCTAGTCGCTCAACGATGGTCTGACCACCTAGGTTCGTCTAGCGACTTTTAGAACCTTGATATCAATATTTTCTCACATAAAAGCATAAAACTGAGGCCATGGCAATACCATCCATCAGAATGACATAGTTATATACATGGCCTTAACTGTTACACCTCTGAATATCTGATCCATTTCCTATACTCTTAAGTTCAAGCAAAACCGAATGCACATTTAACTAGCCAGCACCCAGGGGCAAACTTTATTAGAGCATCTTTCAATAGAAATTCCATGAGTGACCAGCATGCAAGAAGAAAAGATATAACATGGCTGGGTTCATACCCTGGAAGTTTAGCCCACGTGTCACTGGATCGTAATAACGGTAGTACTTGACCAACAACCCTGCTAGAGTGAAGACTTTGGGATGGTTTCCCCAAGTTGGCTGAGGAATATATACAGTCCGCTGCATAACAAAATACCACCACAAGATACGGTGACTGAACTGAAGAACTAAAACTTTTAAATGGTAGGTGATTAGAAATGACTTTTCTAAAGGAGGTCACATACCTGGTGATAGTGCCTTGCAAGAAACTCAGCTCCCACTCTCAGTGATCCTGTACCAGACAAGCACTGCACAGTAGTGACTCGATTGTCCCTGATAGCAGAACTGTAGCCAACAACCATTCATGAGTGTCTCATTGACGAACATACTAATTCAGTAAAATATGCAAGAGAATTACAGAATCATTGATATCAATCATCCAGATTCCAGACATGATTAATGTTTTCATGGGTTTACATCAAAAGAATATAAAACAAAACAAGATATGATCAGAGACTAAACATCCGAAGTTGCTAAAAAGAGACATCACGAGTCCCAACTGAAGTATAAGTATATTACCTGTCAGCACCCAGGATGAGCTTTGCACTCAGTTTATTGAACTCGGCAAGTCCAGTTATTGGGAGGTACTCTTTCATGCGTGACCTATAACAAGAATGAGATGCCCATTGGTACTTCCAACAAGTACTAGAAGAAAAGGTTTCAAGTCAATTTCATCCGAGAAAGAAGCTTGCCTGTCATTAACGAGCTGCTCTTCTGCCCACCTCACTACATTCAAAACAAGAGGTTTCCCTTCCTTTAAAAAATGATGCAGAAAAGCATAATGGTGGATTAGGTCAGTGCTGGTACTGAAAAGATGGGATGGCTCACTTAAAGACATGTCAAAGCAGTTAGCAAGATGCCAACAAGAGAGCACCCGAAGCATATTATATCTTATGTAATTGTATTATGCTAACGGAGCAACAAAATCAAGTGCATGGTTTAGCAATCAATTGGTAGAGGAGGATAGCCGAGTTATGGACCTAGGGGCTAGGACATTGCTATGCTGCCAGCATCATAAGGAAGGTCTGTGTGAAATCATGCAGAAAGATTCTACTTCCCAATCTAGAAGAATTAAAGGCCCCAAAAGGAGTAAGAAATCTTACTTCTGTGCGATACGCGCCAACACCCAAATTCAGCTTCACAGGACTCGGGTCTTTGTTATAAGCAACAGTAACCTGCCAACAAAACACAACCAAATGTTGGTTCTAGCAGACAGCCATGTGGAAAAAGATAGCAGATAGCTCTTCTGTCCCACGAAACAATTATCATCGTCGAAAAAAAGCTAAGTTCGAAGCAAAGGTGGTGCTTCACATCAGCATTGACATACTGAAAAAATTTAGCAACTAGGTGGGCACTGGGCAAGCTTCATAAAAAGATTTGAGGCCCTTGAAAGAACAAACTTGACTCGATCCACATTCCATCAAGCTTCACCATCAAAAAATATACTTCTATCAGCAAACAAAAGAAACTCACATTCCATTTACAAGGAAAAGAAATAAAAAACTTCACCAGATTTTTTTTAATTAAAAGGATTTTGTGTTGGACTATCCATGATCCAAAAGAGCACCTGGAATGGAGATAAATTCCATTTCAACTATCCAATGTAGATACTTAGTTCCAAATTAACTGTTCTTTAGTGGTTGTGGACCAAATCACTTATCAGGATTTGATAGCATTTCACCAAAACCAAAAATATGCCACATCGGATAACAAAGTGAATAAGTGAGAAAATACTGAGTACCTTGAAATTACAGAGAACTTAATTGGCAATGAGTATCTAGATTGGATAGTCACATTAAAAACCAAAAATATGTCGAAAACCCGAAGTCTGATCATCGGATATATGCACACACCCCTTCTCATCTTCAATTCAATCCAAATCATTTAACTGCCAAATATCAACAATCGAAAGCCTCCTACAGACTCAAGCAAGTAACCGCTAACTTCGCCTCACAAACTCAAAACATATCAATAACCAACGCTGCAACAATCAATCAGAAAACAACAGAGACGTAAAAACACACGAATTTACTACGATCGTCGCAATAAAGCAACACAATCAAGCTGAACCGATCATCAAACCCTCATCGACTCATTTTCAACCACTCAAATTCTCCATTCAAACAAATATCATCACTTATTCACTTTCACTCCATCTCAAAGAAATCGTCAGTTATCATACCCCGAGAATCGGATCTTCAGGTGCCCTGGCGACATGAGCGAATACGGAATCGGCGTCGAATCCCGACGTCACCGATGCGAGGAGCGTGCTCCGACGATCGTCATCGTCGGCGACGGGAGACGAGTCCTGCAGGTGCCTGGTGAGAGCGGCCAGTCTCCGCCTTGCGGCGGCGGCTCCTCCGCCGGAGGAAGAGATCTCCAGCGATGCGACGGCGGTGGGTATCGACGTCTCCGGTTTCATTGTTGGACTTTTTGTTCTCCCTAAATTGAAATTGATGGTGAAGTAGGCGAAGAATTGTAAAGCGAGATGACGTGGGAGAACGTTGTCGTGCCGCAACAAGAGAGATACTTGAGAATTGAGACAGATGCTCTCTATCCCTTGGATCGCGCATCAACGACGGAATAAAATCTGAACTCTTTTAAGACAAACGTTGTCTTTACTAACCATTCGTTTTCTCAAAATGGAATTGATATACTTAATCCGAATAAATTATAAACATATGATATTAATAAACATATTAATTTAGTATTTTTTTTAGTCTTATAAAAATTGACACGTATATTTTTATATTATTTTATATATATTAATACAAATCTCGTTTTCATATTAAAACACGTCTGATTGATCCGTAAGGTTGAAATATCTAACTTACACATACATTGATGTTTTATGACAAATTTATAAAAAAAAATATGATTATAGTTATAAACGTGTCAAACTTTACATAAAGTCAAAATATTCCATCCTTTTCGAGATGAAGAGAATATGTTTTACACTTTTGCCCTTGTGAGTAGGAAGAGAAAAAATGTGAGTGGATTAAGAAAAACAAAATCAAAATGAAGAAAATGATGTGATATAGAATATGAATAATTTATATTTTTCATAATTAAATAATTATAATTTTAGGAAGTGTTGATTTACATGGGATATTTATTTTTAATAATTTTTCATAATGTATCTGAAATAGAGATAATAACATAGATGGATGGATTAAATTTAACCCTATAATTCCTTTATTAAAATTGTTGATTTTTACTAGTATCGAAACAAACTTTGATATACATTTCATTTTTTCAAAACATCAATAATTGTTGTTGTGATGTACTCCAACCGCTTTGAAAAGAGTTTTACACTTTATTTGATCGCAAACCAAATTTGACGAAATACATATTAAATTAAAACATATAATAATGTTGTAATTTGAATAAACTAATATTAAATCTATGGATTAAGACAAGTGATTCCTCGCTAGCTAGGTTATCATATTTTCTTGTCACTAGGTCTTTGCTTCTTCATAGCGAATGATAATCGACATTGAATGTGTTCATGTCGTGCAAGTTACAGATCAATCCATTGGCCTTATACTATATGTATTCAATTAATCAAGTCTATCTTTAATGATGCCTTTTACTGATACAAGTAAAAAAGCAGTGAAACGAAGAAATCGAGAGACAGAAGATAAACGTGATTATCGATTATCGTTGAGAGTAAAGAGAGCACCAGAAATGCCTTTTTTGATCATATCTGATTGTCTGGACCATGGAATTGATCGATGCAATGCATTCTGTAATGGAAAACGTGATTTGCGATTATTTTCAATTATGTTCTACTTATCGAGTAACTTTAAAGCAAGTAATAGTTGGCGTTGGCTTTTTTAGATCATATCTTAATTATTGGACCATGGGGTTGATCACATAATGGTCTTTCAATTCAAACAATGCACGAGAACCTCAAACCCTTAATAAAAACTTTCTTCTTCTTCTTCTTCAAATGACTTTTGGATCATATCTTGATTTCTTTTGCACTAATTTTTTGTCTAGGATGAGTTTTGTTCGAACCTTAATTTGTTGCGATACAAAAAAATAATCTATATATTAACGGAAAAAAGACGTTAATGGAGTAGGGGCCAACAAGATATTGCATTAGTGTTAGCCACTGTTGCATTAGCCTTTGTTTTTCAGTATAATATACATAACAACATTTTTTCAAACTTTGTTGTATGTAATCCACACATGTGGATTAGTTATCTTCGGACCTTAATTAATTTATTTATTTTTTTTTGTATTATCTGACCCTCTGAGTTTACGAAGGTGTGATACCAAAGTGTGATCCACACCTTTATAAACTCATCACAACCATCCGCCTCCGCTTTTGTATTGGTTGTGATGATTCTAATGAAAAAAGTTGTTTCATAACGTCATTACTACTTGATAAATCTTATTATTTGAAAGGAATCTCACATGGAAAAAGTTGAATTAACAATCCATACATTACAACATTCTATATTTTTTTACCAATTCCTATTGGTATTTCAATTATTTACCAACTTCTAAAATTCTATGTTGCCTTAATACCACTTACGTATGACTAATCCAAATAGACAACGGCTTTTCACACTCTCTCAAATCATGAAACATGAGTGTTGAAATGGATACGAAAAGCAGAAAAATCGTAAAACTCAATAGACACTGTATATTTTAAATCTATTGTTCAATTGCAATTGATTACTAATTGAATAAAGCAACAAAATTACGTCATTAAAATCAATATTAAATTATATAATTTAAATTATCATTAATTTTTTTTAATAATTTGATGAAAATGATATAATTATCACTCCGTGAGATAAGTCAAACTTCATATCGATAGATATGCATAATCAAAACATTATATCTATGTTAAAAGAGGAAGAGCTAAAGACAATTAATTTTTTTTATGATGATGAAATATTATTGAGTGTGTTTGTAATACTTTCTCCGTTTATTTTTTTAAAATTTATCTATAAAAAAATAAAACCTTATCATAAATGACAAATTTTTATTTCAAGATTATTTTTATATCCCTATTATTTAGTTTATATCAAATCATTTCATCCTATCATTATTTTTTTTTCCCTCTTCTCCCGCACTCATTTCAGACGGGAAATATATTTTTTATTACACAAATCAATCCTTATATTAATATTTGAGAAAAATAGAGTGTGTGTCAGGTATAATGAGAAATAAATGATTGAGATCAAATATTGAAAAATAAATAATTAAAATTAAAAGATATTATTTTAACCTCAATCATTAATTTATATTATTTTAATATTAATTAATGATTTATTATTAAATATAACCGACACATTTTCTAAATCTTTATATTTATGACAAATTTTCATGTTTCGTGTTTTTTTTTTCTGGGGATCCTGGGAATAATAAGGATAAGGCAAGATACGCAATGAAGGTGAATCAGTAAGAAGAAGAACTCAAGAAAAACGTGTGGCCATCTTCATCGTCCTCGTCGCATGAAGATGAAGCATTAATGTCGTTCTAAAACCTTTTACAGTTACTAATCAATTTCTCTCCTATCTCTCGCGATTAGCAGGACCAGCAGCATCACCACCACCAGCAGCAGACCGCGTCGGCCCCCCTCGCACTACTCTCGAAACCAGTATAAATATGGCGGAGACATTACTGTTCTGTGCCAGATCTCATCATCGAGTCAATCCATTGATCTTATTGTCGAGATCTAGTCGTTGCCAGTGGTCGTGGTCGAGTTTGGATTCGAATCGCGTGTGGTTTGTGTTGAATCGACGGAAGAGGAGGAGGAGGATGAGCAAGGATTCTCGCAGTTTTTTCACGGCCATCGAAGCCGCTGCTTCGTCTTCCGCGTTTCCCGGTGGAGCTTCCGCTGCCGATGTATCCGGTCAGTTTATGTTTCTTCTGCCTGATTTGTTCAGTACATTATCGATATAAAGTGAGAAATACTAATTACCTTACCGAAAAAAAATAAAGGAAAGTGACAAATACTACAATTTATTGTCGATGTCTAGATCTGGATGAAGATTTGATTATTTGATAGACCTGAAAAATGTAGGATCAATTGATGGTTGTGAAATCGCTTCGAGTATCATTTGATCAATAGAGTTGAAGTTGGAGTTGGAATCAGATGGTAGAATGGGGATTGTGATGAGTAGCTTGCTGACATTGTGGCTAGTTCTAGCTGAAGTATATGCACACGTGTTTTTGATGCTCGAGTCGGAGTCAGGTTGTCTGTGATGGCATTTTGTATGCTTTCAAGTGACGCTATTAGCTATACTAACACGTTGTTGTTTGTTCTGATGTATTTAGTTATTCTGTCATGAAGTATATGATTCTTGCGATGTGTCTTGTAGATTGACATGATTATGAGTTCTTAAAAAAAGGATGAGTAATCTTGGTGATCAAGTGTTTGGTTATAGATACATCTTTTCTATCAAGTATCTCTTGCCACGATCATTTGATCTTGTTTCGTGATTGTTGTTTGTTGTGTATTGGTTCTATCATTTCTGTCTAATGTTTTACGATTACCTTGTACGAAAATAACAACACATATGAGAAGATTCTCGTAACTTTGTTGTCATAAGCTTGAAGGTGGATCGAGTGTGTCCTGTTTCCCACCTTGCCGAATAAGACGACTTTTCTTTTACAGCGATTTTTTATGTATTCATATTAACTAGGAGATTCTGGTACAGAGTGTGATATTTTGCTAAGCACCTGTAGTATGAAGTATCCATTGAAATTTGTTACTCCAGTATGTTAGTACTGGTCCTTGGGCCATCAATTATCAAATTTCATTTACTTTTGATGTCAACCAAGTGGCTCAAGCAAGCACACATTTCACACCTGGGCAGTTCTTTGCTTCGCTAAGAATACTCTTTCCTATAACAATCTCCTCCTCAATTGAAGCTCATTTCTCCCAAGATTTTTACGAGAGTGCCTGGCCTTCATACCAGAATCACAGAAAAAATGTGATGAGAATTAAACAAGATAGTCAAAGTTGTCACAAAAATTAAGGAAGTGGAAATCATGTCAAATGTGTTTTTGCTCTTAGAAATAGTTTCATTAATAGAAATTTCAGTATGACACAGTACCAAATTTTGAACTGCGTGCCCACTTTATGAATACTTATTGAGGTTGCTAGCAGTGGTCTTCTGTGTTGTACTGAAAAGGACTCCTATATAACTATTTGATTGAGCTGATATTGGTGCCGTAAAGCTTAAATTTGATTGAGAAAGAAGAAAACAAAATGTTAAGGTTTAGACTTTTAGATGAATGCTCAGTGAAAAAGAGAGTCAAGAGTTCCAATTGTAGTACTCAATCAGATTTGTCTAGCAGCTGCTGTTTAATTAACTTTTCAGTGTATTGCATCATCAAGCTATTAATCTCACATGCTCCATATAAAACCTGAAGTGGAAGAAGATATGTACTATTAGTCTTTGGCACACTTTGCTATCATTCTATACAGCCTTTTATTGAGCATGCATTTCTTGCATGTCGCTATAATTTTTGCAGGACAATTTTCTGGTCCTAAACCGAAGAAAAAAAGGCAGGATGCAGCTGACGAATTAGTGAACCCAAAGCACCTAGCTGATCCAGACAGCTTCTTTTCCGAGTTTAAAGGCGTGGATGTACACTACAAAGTATGCGACTGTGAACTAGAGGCGCCCAGCTCGCTGCATGAACAGTCTGAGTCTCCTCTTCCCCATGAGAGGAAAAGGATTGGTCTGGCCATGATCCTGCTACATGGTTTTGGGGCATCTGTTTTCTCTTGGCACAAGGTTATGAAGCCTCTCGCCAGTATCATTGGTTCTAAGGTCCTTGCATTTGATAGACCAGCATTTGGATTGACGTCTAGAGTCAGCTGTCAAGAGAGAACTGATGGCTCAGATGCTAAGTCGCTTAATCCCTATGCAACCTTGTTTTCTGTGCTGACCACCTTACATTTTATCGATCTCCTGGGTTCAGACAAGGCGATCATCGTGGGGTAAGCATTTTTACCCTGATTTTATTTACTAATTTATTATGAATGCAGCTGCTTTCTTGTCCTATATTGGAACTAACAACCTGAGTGCGTATGGTATCAGGCATTCAGCTGGAGCTTTTACTGCTGTTCGCTCATACTTTGAGGCTCCTGATCGAGTTGCTGCGTTGATTCTTGTGGCACCAGCGATTATTGCCCCATTGTCAGCTCCAAAGGTTATTGAAAGCCACGACTTGCCGAAGTCAAATCAAAGTCAACAACAAGCCCCCAGTTCTGAAAAATCACCGAATGTGATCGTTCTGGTTGCACAGATGTTGTCAATGTTTTTCTGCAATATTCTTTGGGCCTTGAAAACGATTTTTTCAGCTATCAAGGATTTCACTATCTCTGTGTATAATATGATAGTGTTCGCAATCCTCCGTTCAGCCGCAGCTGCTTTTGTGGTAAATTTTTCTCCAGCTTCATTTCACGTCACTTTCTTGCTAATAATACTCCTGATTTTTAAGGCTTTAACGTGATGCTTAAATGACTTGATCTTATTGCAGGTGAGGTTGCTTATCAAATATTTCGGTGTTGCTGCCATTAGAAAGTCTTGGTATGATGAAAGCAAGCTTACAGATTATACGCTACAAGGTTATACAAAGGTGATGATAGTTGCATTTTCATATCGCAATAATACAATATTTTCTGTTTATTGCTGGTGAAATGACATTAGGAACTTCTTTATATATTGCAGCCATTGAAGGCGAAAGGTTGGGATAGAGCCTTGTTAGAGTATATCATAGCATTAGTGGCGGATTCCGGGGATGAATCAAAACCATCTCAGTCGAGAAGAGTCCATGAAATTAAATGTCCAGGTAAATGCAACATTATTCTTCTTGCTTTGATGCGTATCTCCTGGTTTGCTATGCCGAATTGAATACCCCTTAGCTTTATTGATAATATGCTGTAGTTGAAACCTATTTCAGCTAGACGTTATCTGTGTTGACTGTTGAGAGAATCAACAATGAACTATCCTTGGAGCGCTCACTAGCTGAACCTAGGATTCATCTATTCATTGTAAGAGCAACATTTTAATTTTGAGAATCAGCAAACGGAGGTTCTTAGCCTAGATAGTCATGGATTACTTGGCACCTTCGACCACAAACTGCTGAAACCAGTTTGCGTAGTTAAGAGAATGACAACTAAACCAGTTCTCCTACACTTATTATCAGGAGATATCTTTCTTCAATCATCCACAATATTTTCATCCTATCAGAATTTGCTTTAACCAATGTTGTATGGAAGATTATTTTCCTAATATAGTTGCGTTTTGTTGGTGTCCCAGTCCTCATTGTCACTGGCGACACAGATCGACTTGTCCCAGCTTGGAATGCTGAGAGGCTGTCACGAGCAATACCAAATTCTCACTTTGAGGTAATCAAAAACTGTGGGCATCTACCTCATGAAGAGAAACCAGAAGAGTTTCTTTCAGTTGTTGAAATTTTTTTGCGGAATATTGTCATTGGTCCGAACTTATCAGTGGCGGCACCAATTTAAGAGACCACAATAATGTCAGGAAGCGTTAGCATTTCCATAATTGTTTAAAGGTCCGAATAATAATGGCAGTAGCATGACTAGCACAGGCAATTCTCGCAAGCATCATCCATATGATGATCTGTTGGCATATATGAGCCATACCATGACGAGAACCAATGTTGAAATATCACAGCTGCGTAACTAATAATCTGATTCCTTGGCGAATGAACATTCCATGTACATTAAGCCATCAAGAAAGCAAACAATTCACTCATTTTAACAGGGAACCCATGCACACTTCAGAAACAAGCAAAACTCGCAGCGTTTTCTTGCTGCAAAGGACAAATCCATCTAAACTCACAGTAAAACAGATTAAACTTTTCCGTTTTTCTCGTGAAGCTACAAGTATCAGTATATGGACTACAATTTGCTCAAAGAAACCACTCAACAAAAGAAAAAGAATGAACACTGGGTAAACAAAATTTTCTCTCACCTGGAAACTAAGGATAAGTCTGCATTTTTTTTTATGTAATTCGTGGTATTGGTTGAATGATGAAGAGGATGGGGCATCAGCGCCGATGAGAATGCTTTCTGCTGTTATAGTGTGGCTCGCCCTTCTCCCTATTTCTCCTCTGTATTACTCGGGATGCAAAGGAAATGACTCCTACAGCAGCCATTGCATAGAACGCTTTATACGGAGCCAATGCTAGGCCTGATAGGAATGAGAAGTACCCAGCAACCATGTATATGAAACTCAATCTCACTTCAATGCCGGGCATGCTTGGAAAGTAAAAGGAGGAGAAATTGAACTCGGCCTTAGGTTCGCAGATGCCATGAAGGATGATTCCGATGCAAAGAATTGAATCAAGAAACTGGGGGAAGCTGTGACGCAAGCCGATCCTCTGCAAGCACAAAAAAGTACATCAATCAAGCATGATTTATCGAAAGCATTTGAAAATGAACACAAAATTGCTACCAGAAAGAGAGGAATACACAGGATAACAATAAGGAAACATGCTAATATTTGAGGAAATCTGGTGGTCATGAAGATGGTTCCATGAGAAAAAAGTAGTTGTGAAAGTACATAATGACGATTTTATGAAAACGGATATCATTTTTTTTCTATGCTTAGTGCACTGCTCGGTTTTTCTTTCAGTGGAGCACTGGCAGCTTCTTAATCCACTTAGGTGCCTAGTTAACCGCTGCTAAGCAGTTTAAGGGTATTATGCAGTTAAGAGCTATTAAATGGCTTGACAGCGCCTCTACATAAGAGGGCCGCTTAACAGCTATTCAGAACAGTACAATACCGCAACCACTTACAATTGTTCTTAGAATCCCCGAATGCAAATAACAGAGAATGCCAACATAAACAAAATGCATGACCATCATCTTCATCAATATAAACATCCATACCTGCAGCCACGTCACAAATGAAGGCCCAAACATGAGAGTTGCAAGGAGATGCAGCAGCAATAAACCTTGGCTGTGGTGGAAATTTTCTAATTGAATATCACCATAGCTCTTAGCCAAGTCTGAACTACTGCTACAGCTCTTTTCAGTAGCAGAAATTGATTCCTGCGGCATGTGAACATCTGAATCACCTATGCCCTTGGCTTCAGGGTTGGATTCTTTCCTTTTTGTATGGTTGCGTAAGGAAGCTGTGATGTAACTGCAATAAGAGAAGCATCCCATCAGTAATTTTTGGGAGGTATTAGGTGCACCCCGAGGTGTACACCCTCTCGCACTTTCCTGAAGTTTGATTGATGGAAAGAAAATAATCTTAATTAAAGAAAAACAAAATTAATTTTAACATCTAATTAGATATAAAGATAGTGTGGGGGTGTGCTATGAATTTCCCTTAATTTTTACTTGACGAATTACTGTGACGTGATTATCCAGGCTAGAGTTGCGTCTCACTTGGAATTTGCAGAACCGATCCTCGATGAAAAGGTTTTATCCAAGACTATATCCATCAACTGAAATGAAATATGCATGATTACCTGGAGAGAGCATTGTGGCAGCATAAGGCATGAGATACTGTCAGGACTGACAGACCCAGAGCTGGATGGACAAAGCAGACCAAAATAACTGCAGCCAGTATCTTCACAAAACCCGCACGCAATTTAAGAGCCCTCACCACCTGTTTAAGACAGAAAGTTGGTGGCTATAAATATGTTCACAATGGAGAGAGAATCGAAGTAACCAACTAAATAAAGGAGCTAGCTAATCATATGAGATGCAGGTCCTAGCTCCAAACCATGAACTTAACAACTAACCAAGGGGTTCCTTGTTGGTGTACGTAAATTAGGCATCTACCTTGAGCAAAATGAAGCCAGAAAAAATGTTAGTAATAACCCAACTCCCATATGAATTGTCAAAACTCCTTTCCCATATTTGACACCTGCAAGAAAATAGAAGAAAACCAGGAAATGTCATTTTCCATATCAGATCACTCACACACTTGGAAATAAAAACTTTATGATTGCACAACAGTAAAAAAAAAAAAGAAGAAGAAGAAAAAGTAGATAAGTACACCAGTAGTTATAGTATTTAGCAACAGAAATTAAGTACAAGAACACAAAAAATGCATTTCTCAATTTCTTTGATTGTTTTATTCAGAGCACTATTGAACTTTCTGTTTGATGAACAACTTATTTCGTTGGTACTATGAAATAGAAAATGGGCCTTTACCGACACTAAGCTATCGCAAGGGACTGCCTAGTGGTGTCACCCTTAGGGGCTTGGAAGCTAAAAGAAAGGAGTATTTTCTGCCAACGATCAGGCCATTGTACTTTGGGGACAAAGGTAGTGGTTTGTCAAAGATGGGAAATCTAGAACTCGGTCATGAAGGAAAATCAAGATGCTTTTTTATTTCCAAGCAACATCCTCTGAAATAAAGTGTAAATATAGAATGGTATAAACTCCCTAGCAGATACCAGCTAATAATGTAAACTAATCAGTAATCACCAGATTATAGAGAGAGACACTGACCTTCTCTTCAAGAACACACATAATACTGCAGCCACATAAAAAATCAATTGAGAGAGAAGAATCAGAAGAACTATGACGCCATTGGCCACCATGTAGCAACTCAACGAAACGGCAAGAAAGCTTGGGAGTGGAGGAAACGGTTGAGAATTCAGCAGGGAGATAAACAATGAAACGAACATGGGTACTACAGCCACAAGGACAAACGGCATTGGCAGTCTAAGGTTATATTCAGCTGCTGTCAACATGGAGGTTACAGGAATGTCAAGCTCCCATGCTCGTGCCTGCCTCATTAGAGCAAAAAAAACTATAGCAGTGCAAAAACCCGCCATCTGCATGATCACAACGAAATGAAATGAACATCAGAAAAAAACAGTTTAATTAAGCAGCTTCTAGTGAGTGTCGATAAAAAGATTCAAAACCAAAAGAAAGCAACGAGTTCTATCACATGCCTGGTAGAATTCACAACCAATCCAAAGAAGTTCAGATGAAAGTTCTCCAAGGAAACCAAATAACTAATCAGAACAGAAAGCTCAAAGCTGTTGTTAAATACAGTAAGATTTATCCCATGCTTCTATCCATATTCAAGGAAACTAACATAGAAAGCCGCAAAAAGAGACGGACCATGTGTTTGTGCAAAGTGATATATTTACAAAACCTTGATCTATCAACAGCTATCCAGTGGACAGAAAACATAAGAGGATTTCGCATGCACCAAGAAGGGATAGCAATGACGCACGGAAATGCATAAGGTTTGTTATAAATTGAAACATTAATCTCTTGGAATGAGAGGAATAGACACACTAGTACAGCACTAACTGCAAGTCTTGCAAATTGCACGATAAGATCAGCTAGCAACACATTTCACAGATATGCCTCTAAACCTGGCACCATAAAACTTAGTACTACAGAGAAGCTACATTTTGTGGCGTACAGAAACATAATAACAACACAAGGAGGAACGCTTAAAAAGCAGTTCATTTCAGGATGACATAAGGCAAAGTACAACAGAGAAAAAACATGCAACAACTTCCACGCATACTTCACCTGAAAACTGTACAGCAGGAAAAACCTGCTTGCCCCATCAGTCAATGAGATGGAATAACTCATTTTGTATGCACAGTGTGGGTCAACCTACAGGACATGCAGAATAACAAACCTCAGTATGTTGTATGAGCAATTTAAGCATGTGAGTCATAGTTGCGACTGTGGCGACTTTGATGAGGTGCAGCATCATTATTGCACATTAAACCTGTAAATGGAAGGGAAAACTCAAGTTCACCACTTACCAGTAACATAACAGTGGTCTTTTCTGGCCCTGGCAAAGAACTCCAAAAAGCTGGAGCAGAATCGACAACGATAGTGTCTGAATGAAAACTTGGGTGTACATGAAGACCAGATGTTGCATCCCAAGCAAGAAGTACCGGTGGAAAACAGCGGAACTTGCAAAGCCCTGGGTAGGAAATAAACAAGAATCAGAAACAAAGATGGATATCCCATATCTATATCTTCAAGGCAGCACAAGACAGATCTAGACAAAGGTGTTTCGTTGAGAATTGGACCGATGACTAAGACATCTTGATTGATCAATAGGTCAAGTTCATTCCCTAAAGGTTGACAATACTTTATGGCTTTGGTGGCATAGAATTTATTATACCTTTTGTACTTAGAGAAACCTTTTTCTTTTCTTTGACACGTTCCTTCAGAAGAGTATAGATGAAGAGATAAGATGCCCCAATTTGTTGTCGATATGCTTTAATTGGAATGACACAAAACCAAATAGTAAAAATGCATGGGAACTCCATAGAAAATTATGGTGGCAATTAAAAAATAAAATTGAACTATTTGAGGGATGGGGAAGAAGCAGAAGGTGAACTTAATTGTTTTCCTCACCTCCAACATCTCCAGAAGGCAGTCCCGAATCTTTTATACCGCAGCTAGCTGTATTGAGAGAAAACTTGACAGGTAATAGGCCCAAACTGATACCAAACACTAAATTAAGAACAAGAGGATGGTCTTCCTTCAATACAATGTCCTGAATAATCAAATCAATGAAAAGAGTATAGTAGTCATGTCATCCTGAAAACGTATTACAGAAAAAGTTTTCAGTTCCTGCCTTACTTTCAGAGTGAGAAGCAAACCTTCTGAGAATAGGCAGAAAACATCAACACCAATGGAGAAATTTTTTTACCCACTTCTTTTGGGTCAAGAAATTGGCCAACTGCCATAGAAGCTGCTGGTGGAGGTCTTCCAGAAACAGTCTAAAACAGCAGAAAGCCACAGTAGAATTTAATCATGTTAAAAGCGGAAAAAATGAATTAGGTGTTCCAAGATGAAGGAACCATAGGAAGGAATAAGAACTACCGGACGAGGAGCAACTGAGACAGTTATGAACCTAAAGCCCTCCATATCCCCAGGGCTGATCCAAAATATTGCTGATGGAGGAGGTTGTTCTGTCTGGCTACCGGGCTCAACCTAATCAAAATTAGATCTGTTAATAATTAGTACTGTACAATGGTAATGTCAAACATATGGACTTTTCCTACTTATAGCTAATTAGAAAAGTTTAAGGTTTTTGTAACAAACATATGGCTTTCCAACTTTCAGACTAGTTGCAAACTATCTGTTATTGAATCAGGCTACAATTGTTCCATTCGTCACTGTCTTAATTCATCTGCATTGCAAACTACGTATGAACAACAAAATCCCTTCCACATTCCCAAGAACAGAAAAAACCCTTATTTTCAGTATTTGCTCATTGGATCTAGTCATGTTTAAGCCTGCCTCAACAATCAAATACAATACCGAACATTGAGCATTATATCTCCCTGGCTAAAGCACATGATATCCTTGTCGATGCAATCACAAACAGAAACAGAACCCAAAGAGTTCAGCTTCTGAAGATGGATACCTGTTTTGGAGCTGCCCCAGATGGAATCTGTATCAGCTTAGATGTGACCTCAATAACTCTTCTGCTCAAGGGATCATCTGAAGATGTGTTAACCCTTTCAGACCATAAATGTATTCTGACCCCCGAACATGGCACAAGGTTTGTAACGAGCACAAAGTAGCTTTTGCCGTTAGAACCCTATCCACAAAAATAATGACGTTACTAAAGGCTTCATAAAATTCTCCTAAAAGAAATCCATCCGGACATCCTATGATATATTCAAGCACGAGACTTATTTTGTACAAGTTGACTTTACACTCGTAGCATCATGAGTATGAGCTAAAGATCAATATCTGAAGGATCTTACAGGCAAGCGTTTCCAAACATCAGAAATACTGGTGAACCTAACCGATGCTACAGTGTCTTGGACTTCAAGTTTAATATTTACCAGTAGTGGCATTGCAAATACAAGAATATACCATCCGATATTTATCAGAGTGACATGACTACGGACAGCTGACAACAAATGAAGAAATGCCGAAGACAAAAATCTCCTGTGGATTGAAACAAATTATGTCATATATTCCCAATGAGAAACCTGTTTACAGAACAAGCTTTTCAGAGTTGTTTGGATTTTGGCAGATCTAGAAGCCAATAATGAGAAAAAAATAATTCTCTTTTCCTTTTTAACTTTTACAGACAAATGATCTCCTCGTACATGACACAGGCCAAAAAGGTCTTAGCCGATCTTATAAACAGAGTTGCAGTTAATGATTAGAATTTGACCTACTTCAAGTGTAGTCCTATACTCCTATTTAATTTATCCGTAGAATAAAATTGATGCTGAATTCTTCCTCTCCCTGATCACTTGTAAAATTTGAAATTGGACACAAGAACCTTGAATTAAGCAAAAATAATCAAACTAACCAGCTTCATAATATCCAACCACCGTCTTCGACCATCCATGGCTAGAACAGCAAATGTTGGCTTCTCAATATACAAGTCCCTTTCAAAGCCATCATCACTCCAGCGGACATTCTTGGGACAACCAAATGGAGAGTATGCTTGAGATCCTGCATCAATGAACTTGGTCAAAGACAAGACTAAAAGCTATTGACAAGGTCCTTTCAAGTTTCAACATTGTGTCTCAGCTTTGCAAAAGTAATAAAGAAGAGTTAACAAAGTAGGAGAGAATGAATTCCAAGTACATGGAAGTTCAAACAAATAGTCAAAGTTTGAGCAAGAAAAAATAAAAAATCCAGAAGCAAACACCAAAGGTACCACATCTGCCTGACCACATAATTTAACCAACTAAACCATAATAGCTGCTTGAGGATAAAGGATAAGTAGCTCCTTTACGATTATGTATTGTCACGAACTATGAGGAGGGAGACAATTTATCATGACATCATCAGTTTCACTAAAATATGACTTCCCATTAATGATCTATGCCTAAGCTTATAGTATGCATGAAAATTCATGGGCTTTCTGAAATAAGTTTCAGCTTGAAGCCCAAGGAGCATTTGAGGCTTGAAGTCAATGAAACGTCAGAAGGAGAAGTTCAGGTATGACATTAAACTCCATCTATGATTTAAAAGAATGCAAGGTGGCCAGAGAAAGTGAGACATCAAGCAGAAGCAGATCAAGTACCATGGGCCTCATAGAACTTGCCATGGAAATAAGAAGCTACCAGGCTTAAAATTGAAGGGAACCTATTGGTCGAGTTAACTGCTCCTACAGTGATCAATATGCAATAATTTCTACTATTTTCACACTGTCTGCATAGGATATAAACTATTTGCAAAATTGGAACCTCAAAACAGAGCAGATTTACTATATTCTTTGCAAGAGTGTCATACCAGAAGCACGCTCAAAACCGTTAGTATGACTAGGCTGAGAAGACTCTGCTATCCAATCCAAATTTTGTGGCAGGCTATTACGAAGCATTTTAGCGAATATCGCTAGTCTTCTTTGTCTGCCATGACTTGGTTGTGCTGTTTCCCGGTCCAGCAGGCTTAGGATAGTATGCGACACCTGATATGACAATGCACAACAGAATTACATCACAAAACACATCATGTCCACCTGAAGAAACAATATTCTTTGTGGGTTTTTTTTTTGGGGGGGGGGGGGGGG